>JAVXUP010002898.1:0-99581 GCA_033070095.1 Escallonia herrerae
CCACATAGAGTGATGAAATTTCAAGATATTATTGAGATCAAGAATATGCAATAATATGAAAAACTTTTAGTCCCAACTCTTCCTGTATCAATAATTAATAGTTATTAAATAAGATCAGTTAGCATTTTTATATAGTTGTGATAAAAAGGTACTATTCAAAACTATCACAAAGTTACTACTAATCCTATTTAACGATAATAAATTATCACTGAACATAAAATTATAGCTATCTTTGTAGAGTTGGTCATAAGTAACAACCGGAACATTCAATCAAAGTTTTGGAAAAAAAATTTTTAGTTGTTACTTAAGTTGAAGGAATCTTTCATGTACCCCTCATATATCGATAATTAATGATCGCTATATGTTACTATTGCCTTTCATTTAGTGACGCCTAAAAAATGGTGCTAAGAATTGTCGTTGAATGTGTTAGTAGAAAAGTCACTGAAACTTTAACGACTATTAATTGTCACCATATACGATTCTTCCAACTTAGGTAGCAGTTAAAATTTGTTCCGAAGTTTTTTATGGTGTACTTGATGTATGTAATCGACGTAGCGCTCTGTATCATCATGCACAGTGGATGCTCGAACAATTAATAAGTAATAAGTTTTAATCAATCATACTCTTTAGTACACTTAATAGTCTCCACTACTTCAAAATGCAGAACTTTGGAAATATTACCGTTCTGTTATTACTGGTGAGAAAAAATTATCTCACATACACAATGAGACACGCTTTGACAATATTCGCATGCAATATACTAGAAATTACTATAAATGAATGAAATAATTTCACATCATGAGTACCTAGACACGTGGCTGCTTTTAACATCTTGCACTTTTTTTCATATGATAAGAATATTAAGAGTTCCTTTATATCTTAAATTAAACCCAATGTGTACCTCGATCTTGATGAGATGTAGCAACTAAAATTGGAAAATAGCGTGAGTTGCCCTTTTTGTGTGAAAATATGTATGCATGAAAGTTTCTTGTTGAATAAATTCATGTGTTATCATAAGTTTAGCACTTTTAAGGTTTACACTTTTCATCAAATTTTTAAGGTTTAAGTTCCATTTATAGGTTTGCATGACACTTAGGAACATAATATCAGACATGGACAAGAACACCTCACGCACATGTTATCGAAAATATCATATTTGTTCATCGGAAAGGATAAAAGCGGGACTAGGATCCTCTAGATTATCGTTACAGAGCACGTTTGTTATAATAGAAAAATATTATTAAATGCATTTTAGTGACATAAGATTATCATTATAAGTTATAATAATAGCGACAAAACTTTTATTAATAACAGTCTTTTACTAATAGAGATGTTGTTACCTTCTTCATAAAAACAAATTAAGAACACTATGTTTGAGTGTCATCAAAGAAAGGAAACAGAATACGGTCATTTTCAAAAGTGCAAACACGCTCTATAATTGGACACCATTTCTTACCACACCTTGGATTTTTATGTCTGTCAATGAGTGATACCTAATTATTTCTCGAAACTGCAAACAATGAATTAAGGTCCGCATGCTTTCTTCCTTATTGACTATATAATATTTTTAGGGTCATGTCGAACCTAACCATAATAGAAGTCTAGGACACTTGGTGATGATAAATTAATAGACCATCCCTTTCATCCTTGCATGGGAAGCAGCTTGCATGTAATCTAAAAGCTTACTGATGAAGATGATTGACTAAATTTATTCTCCTGTAGAGTGTGGAGTGTAAGATAGTTCCATTTGCACCAACCCCGTTTTAATTTTGCATGGCAAAGAATAATAATTGAATTTCAGGCCACGGAGCTCGAGTGTGGGGGGCTGGTGGTGGCGTGCACGTTTGATCATCGGGTTGCTGACGCCTACTCGGCCAACATGTTCCTTGTATCTTGGGCCGAGATTGCTCAGTTTAAGCTACCGTCTCAGATGCCGTCATTCCGTCGGTCGCACGTTGGCCCTCGACGCCCTGGGCGCTACCACTCCTCCATCGACAGCACCTACGTCCCAGTCTCGGCGTTGCCACCTCCTAAGGATCACTGTTCCGGCTCCGGTTATTATCAGCCGATCAGCCGGATATATTATGTTGAAGCCAACCAACTCAATCAACTGCAATCAATTGCCAGCAGTGTAAGCGGAGCTAGGATTAACAAGTAAGCAGGGCATGCTTTTGTTCCTTTAAACAGGGCAAAAACACTTGCGAAGATGCAAAATTCAAAATCTAACGTAGATGGTCACACGAGATACAAAGGTGCTTTGAAATGGGTTGATTGTGATTTTCAAATTTACAAAAGACTCAAATGTTGCAGTCTTGTAAGAGAAACTGTAAGGGTAAATTAATTAGCATCCCTAACTAACAAACAGAAGATTAAATAAATGCTTGGATCATAGTGCGTCCTGTCATTTCGAGTCGACATTCCGAAGTATACGTGACTAAATTAGTACTAATGAAACCAACTTTTGTCCCCAAAAAAAAAAAGCAGCGGTGTCAGGTTCAAAAGGAGTAAGCTCGAGGCACTGAGCGCATTCCTGTGGAAACTAGTTGCCGGCTACCAAAAGGATATGGGCGACAACAAAGTGTGCAAGATGGGTATCGTGGTCGATGGGCGAGCAAGATTAAGTGAAGGAGACGGAAAGGCGAAAGCAAAGCTTATAGCTGAGTATTTCGGGAACGTGCTTTCTATTCCATTCGGCGAAATGAGAAGCGAAGTACTCGATGGAAAGGATATGAGCTCTGTGGCCGACGCAGTTCATGAGTTTTTGGAAAGTGCATTGACAAAGGAACATTTTCTAGGGCTAATAGATTGGGTGGAGGCTCACCGCCCTGAGCCAATGCTGGCAAAGATATATGCCACGGGGATCGACGAGGGGCCGGCGGTCGTGGTTTCATCCGGGGCGAGATTCCCGGTTGAGAAGGTAGACTTTGGGTGGGGTGGGCCGATATTTGGGTCGTATCATTTCCCTTGGGGAGGGGAAGCCGGGTACGTTATGCCAATGCCTAGTCCGATGGGCAACGGAGACTGGGTTGTGTACATGCACATGTTAAAAGGGCAGCTGGAATTTGTTGAGAGACATGCAAGCCATGTGTTTAGGCCATTGACTTCAGATTATCTGCAATTCTGAAATATTACTCCGTATTTGATAAGTACGATACCCTGAAAGGGATAAGAAGAAGTTGAATGGATTGTCAGACTATGGGAGATCGATCAAAAGTTTTAGTATTATTCATCTTATACGTCGTTACACCACGTCATCTTCATCGCTACACCATGTCATTGTCATCGCCGTTTACGGCCTGAAGCTTTTTTGTATATAATAAGATATATGTACATGCAATAATTTGTATAGCACGTTTCTGATCGGTGCGACTGGTCCAAACCTCCTCGGGCCACTCCATCATGTGGTATACTGCTGCTATGTGTTTGTAACCTTGTACTATTTGGATTTTAAATCAAGTACATGTAAGCTTTCTTTCATTCAAGATAAGTAATTTGTTATTAATTAGTTTTATTAAGTTAAATACATCACTATTCATAGTGAACTTATACGATTAAATACATCATTTTTTATGTAAGTTTGAACCGTCCAAAAGTTTTTATGCTGGTTATCAATTTATTTTACACTTTATGTCCCCCAAGTTAAACTTCCTAGGTCTATCACTGACCTCATACAACTTTTGTCAAAATAGCGTACAATTTTATTTTTAACTGATACTATCACCTCAAAGCAAATATTTCTTTGGTGATAGAGTCACAGAGGGGACAACTCTACACAACTACTTTGAAGCTCAATGCTATTTAACATGTCTTGGTCATCGTGGATCGGATAATTCCGCAATAAGCTATACCAAGTACCCGTGGTGCAAAATATCTTCTAGCTAATAGTTAATTACCTCTCTCTCTCTCTCTCTCTCTCTCTCTCTCTCTCTCGTGCATGCACGCTTTCGGAGCTACTGGCATTCTGGTCGTCAAACATCAGGTAAACGAAAGCGTTGATAAGTCCAGTGTTGTTTTCTGCCCAATTTACTTTCACACGGGGAGCATGAAAGCAATGATAAAAGACACGAAGCTTGGTTTAATCACACCAAGTCCACAATCCTCAGTCAGTCGTGCCCCAAACCATACGCAGACCATTGCCTTTTGTTCTTCATTCTTCACTTCCATAATTAGGACAAAACCACAGAAAAGCACAGATTACGAATACTGTGGACCACGAAAAAACTCACGAGTTGATCCGATGTCCAAAAGTAGACCAAAGACTAACCGTAGCCATGTTCAGCATGACCCGCAAATGCATCCAAACATGGTCGACTTGGAAAACTTCTCAGAAGCTTCTCTATTGCCGGAACCACCTTTTTGCTATGTAAAGCATCCTCTTTGTCGACAAATGTAAACCAGCCTGGTCTCTGTGAGTCATTTCCATGAAGTCTCTTGCAGTTGATGATCAGGACTGATTAACTTAATGTTCTCAATCACGAGAGCAAATGCTTGACCAACCTTGGTTTCATTGACTTTTGAAGCCGACCGTCCATGTTATTCGCGTTTATAATCAATACGAAGTTGGGTATTACGAATTTTGATAAAATCCTTTGGCCCCGTACCCCAAAATCTGAAGTCCTTTATGTAGCCCAGGCTTAAACAGCGTCCGATGAACCACACAAAAAGTATTTGCACCTCTTAGTCATGCACCCCACTGCTTTAACGGTTCCCGAGCTCCAAATAAAGCTAATTGAAATTGGGCATGTAATACAAAGAAGAAGAGATGGCAGCCAATACAATCCGGATGAAACTTGCATTACTTCTTTCTACCTATCCCACAATTATGTGTTTGGTCATCTAAAGAACCTGACTGCCCACTGTTGATGTTTCCATAATAGTGACATTTTGTCCTCGTAGAAATATGCTTTTTCCTTCAGTTCAATAATCTTCAATAAAAGCATTGGGCATCTCCTTCCACAAAATCTCGAGTAGATTTCCCGGTGGACACCGCCCTAGATTTTTCCTTAAGCAAGTTCAGCCATCTCCTTCCGCAACACTTTGGCTGTCACTGAGTGATAAAGAAAAAACTATAGCTCTTTTTATAGCGATCACTAATACTCGCTAAACATTGTCCTTAATTTATTGATTCGAAACAAATACTGCTAAAAGATTTTACTAAAGGTGTTAACAAAAATATCATCAACTACATTTTGCAACCATTGATCATCGCTATATGTAGGATTACTGCCATTTCTTTGCAATCCGCTTAGCAATCAAAGTTATTCCAATATATATTAAGTGATGCAAGAGTTGCACATTTCCAACTTAAATGACCTACTTAAACCTGCACTGAGAAAATCCATCAGGACTATATTCAACGCGTCTACGTACTACTCACCTAATTAAAAGACCAACTCAATCTCCTGGTGAGATGGCTGGTCTCAGGGAGTCATACTTTAACTCAATTATTGTTGTTTCAGGTGAGTTTGTCATCCACTAATTAAGGTGGAGGTTAGTTCTAATCTTCTTTAATCTGGCTCATGGTTCGGTTTGTAAGCTTTATATTGGTTCTGGTTTCACGTAGAGATAAAACTGAAAGTTTAAAAAACTACATATATATGCAATGATGTCATTGTATGAACATTTTTTTGTGAAAAGTATGATTTTAGAGAGAATTGATGCTCTTTGCACAAAACGGGTAGATTAAACAATTTAAGGCGCATAAATAATTTGTTGGAGACATAGTTTCCACTGCATCACCGAAGAGAACGATGGAAAAAAGTGAAAGCACGTACATGCAAATGTTTCTTTCTTTCTTTTTCTTTTTTGGCTTAGGCAGCAAATGTCCGTTAGCATTTTGCAGTGAGATTCTCCGTTACTAGCATGAGTTTAACGTTTTTAATTTTTAAAATTCGGGCATAAATTATATTTGACTTTCAAGTTTCATGCCATTATTCTCTTCAGTCTCATTTGCCCTTATATATAGCTATGCCAGTGTTCTCCCTTTGCCTCACAAATCAATCAAACCTTCCCTCCTCCCTCTCTCTCACAAAAATAAGAAATGGATGCCAAAGGAGACTTCTCAGTGAAAGTTAGTAAGAAGGAAGTTGTGGCGGCAACGCTGCCACTGCAAGAACATTGGCTCCCACTGTCAAACCTAGACCTGCTCTTGCCGCCTTTGGACGTGGGGGTGTTCTTTTGCTACAAAAAGCCCGCTGGAGGCCACCACCCGACCACCACTTTCGGCTCGATGGCCGGCATTCTCAAGGAGGCGCTGGCCCAGGCTTTAGTTTCGTACTATGCATTCGCAGGAGAAGTGGTGGAGAATGCGGTTGGGGAGCCGGAGCTACTCTGCAACAACCGCGGCGTGGACTTCATGGAAGCGGTCGCCGACGTGAAGCTCCGTGATCTCAACTTGTACAATCCGGATGAGAGCATCGAGGGGAAGCTGGTGCCCAAGAAGAAGAAAGGGGTGTTCTCCATCCAGGTTAAGAAGTGTTTAGCTAATGTTTTGATAGGGTTTTAAACTTTACTGGCAAAATGTACCCTCAATAATGGAAAACGACAAAGAGTGACCACTGAAGGCAAAATTATCCTTTAGATATGTGAACTAAAATGCTTGTCACATCGAGCGATGAAATTTCCAGATATTATTGAGATCAAAATTATGAAAATTTTTTGACTACAACTCTCCTAATAGTTAATCAGGAAAATTGATCGTGGTGGAAAGTTTAGAGTGGGGCCAAGGTTGCCTTTGCTCTGGCTTCTGCTTTAGTCACATGTTCTTCATCCCCTTTCCAAGAGGGAAGGGATCGTCGCCAAAGCTCGATTTGTGCGCTTTTGATTGCACTTTAGTGGTAAAGTGCCCTCAACATGGCTAAAATTGTTGTTCAAGTGTTACTGAAAATATGGTCATGAATTCTTAACAATTATTTTATTATTTAATAAAAGGAGAGTTTATCGAGCAAGTTGATCAATTTGTTTATATAGCCAAAAAAAATTTTCTTAAATTGGAATCAGCTAATTTGAGCTCGTATAAATCGTAGATGCGTAGCAAAATCTTGAAATTTGGTAGTGCATATGGCGGCATTTATCACATGCAATCAAAGTTTTGGAAAAAATTTGGTTGCTACCCAAATTGAAGGAATCTTAATCCTACCCCTCATATATCAATAATTAATGACTCTATATATTTCTATTTGAGTTTCATTTAGCGACGCTAAAAAAATACCGTTAAGAATTGTTGTTGAATTGAAAGTCTTAACTGAAAAGTCACTAAAAATATTTAGCGACTATTAATTATCACCATATACGAGATTGGAAAAAAATTCTTATAATCCCGTTAACTACCAAAGTTTTTATGGTGTACTTGATGTATGTAATCGACATACCACTCTCTATCATCATGGACGGTGGATGCTCGAACAATCTAATCTAATAAGTTAATATTGTTTTAATCAATTTTACTTTCTAGTATACTTAATAGTCTCTACTACTTCAAAATTCAGAACTTCTGAAAATATTAGTGTGCTCTTATTACTGATGAGAAAAAATTATTTCACATACCTACACATTGACACGCGCTAAGACAATATTCGCATGCAATATCCTACACATCATGTGTACATTAATATAAGACACGCAGCTCCTTTTAACAACTTGCACTTTTTTCCATATGATATGAATATTAAGAGTTCCTTTATATCTTGAATTAAACCCAATGTGTACCTCGATCTTTATGAGATGTAGCAACTAAAATTGGAAAATAGCGTGAGTTGCCTTTTTGTGTGAAAATATGTATGCATAAAAGTAAATTTTCTAGTTGAATATATCCATGTGTTATCATAAGTTTAGCACTTTTAAGGTTTATACTTTTGATCAGATTTTTAAGGTTTAAGTTCCATTTATAGGATTTGCATGACACAGACAATCTTAGAAGGTGAAATTCAAGAGATTACTTCGCCAAATACACCTTAGCTCCAACCAGATTTTTAAATGGAACCCCAATAGCATGCCTCCGGCCACTAGAGAGCTTTGGAACAAAATATCAGACATGGACAAGGACGCCTCACGTACATGTTACAGAAAATATCATATTTATTTATCGAAAAGGATAAAAAAAATGACTAGGATCTTCCATATTATCGTTACAGAGCACGTTTGTTATGAGAGAAAAATATCCTTAAATGCATTTTACTGACATAAAATTATCATTATAAATTATAATAACAGCGACAAAACTTTTTTAATTACAATCTTTTACGATCAGAGATGTTGTTACCTTGTCCATAAAAACACATTAAGAACACTATGTTTGAGTCTCATCAAAGAAAGGAAACAGAAAAATATCTGTAGGGTCATTTTCAATAATGCAAAGATGCTCTATAATTGGACACCATTTCTTACCACACCTTGGATTTTTATGTCTGTCAATGAGTGATACCTTATTGTTTCTGTAAACTTTAAACAATAAATGAAGGCTAGCATGTTTTCTAACATAACCATAATAGAAACCTGAGACACTTGGTGATGATAAATTAATAGACCATCCCTTTCATCCTTGCATGAGAAGCAGCTTGCATGAATCTAACAGCTTACTGATGAAGATGACTGACTGACTTTAATCTCCTGTAGAGTGTGGAGTGTAAGATAGCTCCATTTGCACCAATCCCATTTTAATTTTGCATGGCAAAGAATAATACGGAGTAATTGATTTTCAGGCCACGGGGCTCAAGTGTGGGGGACTGGTCGTGGCGTGCACGTTTGATCATCGGGTTGCTGACGCCTACTCGGCCAATATGTTCCTTGTATCTTGGGCCGAGATTGCTCAGTTTAAGCTACCGTCTCAGATGCCGTCATTCCGTCGGTCGCTCGTTGGCCCTCGACGCCCTGGGCGCTACCACTCCTCCATCGACCGCACCTACGTCCCAGTCTCGGCGTTGCCACCTCCTAAGGATCACTGTTCCGGCTCCGGTAATTATCAGCCGATCAGCCGGATATATTATGTTGAAGCCAACTAGCTCAATCAACTGCAATCAATTGCCAGCAGTGTAAGCGGAGCCAGGATTAACAAGTAAGCAGGGCCTGCTTTTGTTCCTTTTAACAAGCCAAAAACACTTGCAAAGACGCAAAATTCAAAATCTAACATAGATGGTCACACGAGATATAAAGGTGCTTTGAAATGGGTTGATTGTGATTTCAAATTTACAAAAGACTCAAATGTTGCAGTCTTGTAAGAGAAGATTAATTAGCATCCCTAACTAACAAACAGAAGATTAAATAAATGCTTGGATCATAGTGCGTCCTGTCATTTCGAGTCGACATTCCGAAGTATACGTGACTAAATTAGTACTAATGAAACCAACTTTTGTCCCCAAAAAAAAAAAGCAGCGGTGTCAGGTGCAAAAGGAGTAAGCTCGAGGCACTGAGCGCATTCCTGTGGAAACTAGTTGCCGGCTACCAAAAGGATATGGGCGACAACAAAGTGTGCAAGATGGGTATCGTGGTCGATGGGCGAGCAAGATTAAGTGAAGGAGACGGAAAGGCGAAACCAAAGCTTATAGCTGAGTATTTCGGGAACGTGCTTTCTATTCCATTCGGCGAAATGAGAAGCGAAGCACTCGATGGAAAGGAATTGAGCTCTGTGGCCGACGCAGTTCATCAGTTTTTGGAAAGTGCATTGACAAAGGAACATTTTCTAGGGCTAATAGATTGGGTGGAGGCTCACCGCCCTGAGCCAATGCTGGCAAAGATATATGCCACGGGGATCGACGAGGGGCCGGCGGTCGTGGTTTCATCCGGGGCGAGATTCCCGGTTGAGAAGGTAGACTTTGGGTGGGGTGGGCCGATATTTGGGTCGTATCATTTCCCTTGGGGAGGGGAAGCCGGGTACGTTATGCCAATGCCTAGTCCGATGGGCAACGGAGACTGGGTTGTGTACATGCACATGTTAAAAGGACAGCTGGAATTTGTTGAGAGACATGCAAGCCATGTGTTTAGGCCATTGACTTCAGATTATCTGCAATTCTGAAATATTACTCCGTATTTGATAAGTACGATACCCTGAAAGGGATAAGAAGAAGTTGAATGGATTGTCAGACTATTGGAGATCGATCAAAAGTTTAGCATTATTCATCTTATACGTCGTTACACCACGTCATTTTCGTCGCTACACCACGTCATTGTCATCGCCGTTTACGGCCTGAAGCTTTTTTGTATATAATAAGATACAAAAAAAACTTTAAACTTTAAACTCACGCTAGTAACGGAGAATCTCACAGCAAAATGCTAATGGACATTTGCTGCCTAAGCAAAAAGAAAGAAAGAAAGAAAGAAACATTTGCATTTACGTACTTTCACTTTTTTCCATCATTCTCTTCGGTGATGCAGTCGAAAGTATGTCTCCAACAAATTATTTATGCGCCTTAAATTGTTTAATCTACCCGTTTTGTGCAAAGAGCATCAATTGTCTCTAAAATCATACTTTTCACAAAAAATTGTTCATACAATGACATCATTGCATATATATATAGTTTTTTAAACTTTCAGTTTTATCTCTACGTGAAACCAGAACCAATATAAAGCTTACAAACCGAACCATGTGCCAGATTAAAGAAGATTAGAACTAACCTCCACCTTAATTAGTGGATGACAAACTCACCTGAAACAACAATAATTGAGTTAAAGTATGACTCACTGAGACCAGCCATCTCACCAGGAGATTGAGTTGGTCTTTTAATTAGGTGAGTAGTACCTAGGCGCGTTGAATATAGTCCTGATGCCCAATGCTTTTATTGAAGATTATTGAAGAACTGAAGGAGTACCTAGGCGCGTTGAAGATTATTGAAGAACTCAAGGGCCAAACATAATTAGGTTAGTAGTACCTAGGCGCGTTACTAAAGGTGTTAACAAAAAATATCATCAACTACATTTTGCAACCACGGGTCATAAATTGTTTAACGTATGCAGCAAATGTCCGTTAGCATTTTGCAGTGATATTCTCCGTTACTAGCGTGAGTTTAAAGTTTTTAATTTTTAAAATTGGCATAAATTATATTTGATTTTCAAGTTTCATGCCATTATTCTCTTCGGTCTCATTAGCCCTTATATATAGCTATGCCAGTGTTCTCCCTTTGCCTCACAAATCCATCAAACCTTCCCTCCTCCCTCTCTCTCACAAAAATAAGAAATGGATGCCAAATGAGACTTCTCAGTGAAGGTTAGTAAGAAGGCAGTGGTGGCGGCAACGCTGCCACTGCAAGAACATTGGCTCCTACTGTCAAACCTAGACCTGCTCTTGCCGCCTTTGGACGTGGGGGTGTTCTTTTTCTACAAAAAGCCCGCTGGAGGCCACCACCCGACCACCACTTTCGGCTCGATGGCCGGCATTCTCAAGGAGGCACTGGCCCAGGCTTTAGTTTCGTACTATGCATTCGCAGGAGAAGAGGTGGAGAATGCGGTTGGGGAGCTGGAGCTACTCTACAACAACCGCGGCATGGACTTCATGGAAGCTGTTGAAATTACAATTAATGCGCTACCACGTAACACATAGTGGGTTCGGAAACATACCGTATGAAGTCTCCAAATTTTCGGACGATGGATCCTTATTGTTACGAATCTCCAACACGCTTGATCTTTTTCGTAGGTACGAAAACGGCTACTAGAGTCGAGTTCTTCATCCATGAACAAAATCCTAGAACTTGGTGATTGCTCTAGAGAGAGTGCCATAGAGAGATGGATTGTCTTGTGACTTATTATCTATCACATATATTTTATTGGGATATCTCTAGTCTTTATATAGAGATAGTATTTAGAGACAGACTTTACCTCAAACACCTAGGAGATAAAGATGTATTTATCTCAAACACCTATGAGATAAATATTTTATTTTTCTCAAACACTTATGAGATAAATATCCTCTAAATAACTGTAATTATCCAGACTAACAAATACACATTATCTGTTAGTAGGCGGATAATGGGTCCACTGACCCAATTTATTCGCCCACACACAGGGCAAATAAATCGTGTATTCACTCATTATCTCTTGTCCACTCATCTCCTCATACAGGAAATGGAACGTGCGACCTACGAGAAAAGATGTCCAGTTGAGGAGTATTGTATTAAGTTATCACCAAACTAACACAATACATCACTCCAAAAAATCTCGTATGTACCCCAGATAGTTCAACTACACCAGATTAAACACTCTCAAATCCCTCATAGTGAGCAGTGTTAAACCTCTTATATGTTATGTATTCATGACTCATATCGAAATAAAAATCGACAAAGTTGCCCGGGCTATGAATCACACAACATGGTATAATATTGAACTTTCTTTCCAAAGCCCTCATGTCATTCCAATTAGACCCAACCGCTTTCCTAGACATGCCCCGCGAGACCGCATCATCCATGATCCAAGGGTACATGCTAAAGTAGCGACATTGAGTATCCTCTTCATGACATAGTCTAAGGTGAAAAGGGTACCATATCGGATAAAAAATATTTCGATCCAAGTGGCTCACACAGTGACAAAGCAGGGATTCATTCGTCACTCCCACTGTTGGTCTGCATTTAGCACATGCAGTATGATTTGCATGCTATGGCGTAGAGTTGTAGAGATACTCTATTCAACCTAACTTTATAGGTCTCATCTTAGCTCCAACTAAGGCGACACGTTTGCTTTATAAGCTGTATCATCTTATTCGCCCTCTTGGCGCCTAAGACAATTATGTCTCATCTTGCTCGCTATCTTAGCGCCAAGGTGAATTACCCGTGTGAGTGGGTCAATTCAAGCCTGGTGACACTCTCAACAAGGATGTATATGTAATCACAAAGATTATTCATTCATTCCAAAATAAACTCAAATCTAGGAATGAAAATTTAATGTAATAAATAATGTCAAGTACATGAGATGCCATAAACATATCAAACCCTACTAGTCCTATACTCCTAATGTGAGAAAGGAAAACATCTCTAGCAATAGGCTTGGTCAAAGGATCAGCCACCATTCTGCCAGTAGGTATATGCTTTATGGTCACCTCTCCTTGCACAACTAAAGTTCTAATGAAGTGATAACGAAGGCCTATGTGTTTGGCCTTCCCATGATATTTGGGGTCCTTTACAAAATCTAGGGCAGCTGTATTATCACAGTGAACAGTGACAGACTCGTCTGCATGAGCTGTAACCCCTAGAGCCTATAAGCATGACCTCAACCAAACAGCTTCCTGGACTGCTGCTGAACAAGCAACATACTCCGACTCCATCGTGGATAGGGCGATGCAAGACTTTTTCTTGCTGTACCAAGAGATAGCTCCACCTGAAGTGGATATGCGCTCATCTCTATCAGTGCCCCAATCAGCATCGATGTATCCTCTCAATCTCAAGTCTCCACCATGATAACACAAGACGAGATCAGCAGTTCCACGTAAGTATCGAAGAATCCTCTTCACCGCATTCTAATGAGCGGGTCCAGGATTACTCTGATAACGACTCACCATTCCAACGGCAAAGCAGATGTCTGGACGCGTACACAACATAGCGTACATCAAACTCCCAACTGCAGCCACGTAAGGCACTTTGGACATCCGATTCTTTTCCTCATCATTCTTTGGGCATTGGTCTGTGCTTAAAGTACATGCCTTGTCCATTGCAGTGTCTATGGGTTTTGAGTTATGCATACGAAATCGTTCAATGACCTTCTTGATATATGTCTCTTGAGACAAACCGAGAAGTCTCTTTGGACGATCACGTATGATTTTAACCCCGACACATAATTAGCTTCTCCCATGTCCTTCATCTCAAAAGTTGAGGACAACCACTGCTTAGTGGCGACAATGGAACTCATGTCATTCCCAGCTAAAAGAATGTCATCCACATACAAAGAAAGGATCAGAATATTTTTCTTGGATCGTTTTACGTAAACGCAATGGTCTTGTTCAATCATTTCAAAACCTATAGAGGTAATGGCATGATGAAACCTAAAGTACCACTGCCTAGACGATTGTTTGAGACCATATATAGAACGTTTGAGCCGGCAAACTTTGCGCTCATGTCCCTTGACTTCAAAACCCTCAAGTTGAGCCATATAAATCTCTTCGTCTAGTTCTCCATTGAGAAACGCAGTCTTAACATCCATATGAAAAAGTTCTAAATCCTAATGGGCGACAATAGCTAGTATCAGGCGAATTGAAACAAATCTCACCACTGGGGAAAATGTGCCTTCATAGTCCACACCCCGCTATTGGGTATAGCCTTTCGCCACAAGACGTGCCTTATACTTGTCAATTGACCCATCTGCCTTATGCTTGACTTTTAAAACCCACTTGTTTCCAACAGTCTTGCGCCCTAGCAGAAGGTCAACCAACTCCCAGACCTGATTCTTCTCCATTGAGCTCAACTCATCTTTCATTGTAGCCATCCACTCATTACTATCAGGTGAAGATAAGACTTCTTCCACAGAAGTGGGCTTATCTTCATCAATTAGAGTGCACATAAGAATTTCACCGTCAATCTCAAAACGACAACGTGGAACTCTTCCTCTTGCACCTCTACGCAGTTGAGAATCTTGTTGACCTGATGGTCCTGATGGTATGCTCCCACTGTCTAGGATGCTCCCACTAGGTTGAAGGTCACTTCTACTATCTTCAGCAACAACAGGATGATGAACTAATTCTCCACCTTCGCTTGGAGATGGTAAAGTGGCTTCAACTTCCTCTAACTCATAGAGGTCAAGATTCTTACTTGCGTCTCCAATGCTAGAAAAATCATTCTCTATGAAATCGACATCACGAGACTCTATTTCAGTCTTTCCACCATTTGGATGTTCACCATACATCACATATCTTTTAGAGTTTTTAAAATACCTCAAGAAGATACTATTTTTAGCTATAGGCCCTAGTTTCCCATACTTATGAAAAGTACTGTGAACATAACCTGCTGAGCCCCATGGGCGAAAGTTATCCAAATTTAGCTTTTGGTCATTCCAAAGCTCATATGGGGTGGATTTGACTGATTGTGCAAGCACTCGATTAAGTATATAGGCTGCAGTCAAAAGTGTATCCCCTCAGAAAGATATTGGGAGGTTTGCTTGCGCCATCATAGACCTAACCATGTTTAACAATGTTCTATTCCTTCTTTCCGCAACACATTTTGTTGTGGAGTATTAGGAATAGTAAGTTGCATGCGTATCCCTTTTTCCTCACAAAACTTCTTGAAGTGATCGGACAAATATTCGCGTCCCCGGTCAGTACGAAGAGTTTTTAAACTCTTCTCTTTCTGATTCTTAACCTCTACTACAAAGCGTTAAAAACAATTCAAAGCTTCATAGCGGTGAGATATCAGATACACGTAACCATATCGCGTATATCGTCTATCAGTGTATGAAAATAAAAGGCGTCATGGCGTGCCTTTACACTCATAGGTCCACATATGTCAGAGTGAACTAGCTCAAGTGACTGAGTTGCTCTCATAGCCTTTCCAAAAGGCTTCCTGCATGCTTTACCTGCCAAACAAGCCTCACATGTTTGTAGATTGACTCTTGCGAGTGGGCCCAAAAGGCCTTCTCTAGCCAAACGAGTCATTCTATCTTGGCCTATATGGCCCAGTCTTGCATGCCAGGTGGTAAAATCATTCACAATATTATCATTCACCACATAAGAATAAGAGGACTGAGAATCATTTAAATCCAATTGAAAAGACTATTCATGCAAAAACCATGTCCGAACAAAACATCATCCAAAAAGAAGTCCAACTTATTACCCTTAAAAATAAAGGAAAAACCACTGTCTAATAAAGCAGTAACTGAAAGTAGATTAAGCCGAACAGTGGGTGCATATCGCACATCCTCAAGAATCAATGTGTGCCCAGTGCGCAACTTGAGCTGGTAAGAACCAACCCCTAGCACCTCTTCGAAGCTATTGTTTCCCATGAAGATATGTTTGCTACCCGCTGTGATAATCTACGAACCCCTATCGATCACGTGCTACATATTTTGTTGTACTTGTATCCACAAACCACACAGGTTGGGAATGAGCAACCATCACATGTGAGGAAACACATATAAATGAGAGAGAGATTCTGAAAGTACCTTCTTCGGCTCAGTGTAATCACGAGCGAAGTGTCCTTTCTGTTGACAGTTGAAGCATTTGACTTTAGACAAATCCTTTTTTCCACCACGTTTTTCCCTCTTGCGTTTCTTTATTTTTCCTTCCTTTGGGGCAGAAGTGCTAGCCTCGCCTTTCTTACCTTTTTTACTTTGTCTTCCACGCTTGCCATTTGTATTGCGCGATCCCCCTTGGGTGACATAAGCAAGGGTCTTGTCAGCATCTTGAGTCTCGTCCTCAAGGATGACATGCTGTGAAATATCATAAAAGTTCTTGATATTTTCACTGTGGGTCAATATCTGTTTCATATTGGCCTATGAGACAGGAAGGGACCTTATGACAGCTCTGACTTGCTGCTCATATGTGAGCGCATGGCCAGCATCCCTTAGCTTACCAATCATATTGGACATCATCCTTAGATGTTCACTCATGGTATGTTTAGGGTCTTTTTTGTACTCCTCGATCAAACTTAATCACAAGACTACGAAGCTGCGTAGTTGAGGTTCTACCAAAAGAGAACTTGAGCTGATCCCATAAAGTTTTGCAAGTTGGAAGTTCATCATACTACCCGATTAGATCATTTTGCAAGCTGCTTAACAAGGTGTAGCGCACATTACGATCTTTCTGATTCCATTTCTGGTAGGCAGTGTGGTCTCTTAGGGGTTTCCCCACAGTGGGCGCGACCATCTCTTTGGTCAAGTGCTCCTCGAGCTCTTGTTCGTTTAGCATTAATTTCATCTTTTTGTGCCAAACGTCATAATTATCTCTGTTAAGTTTCTCACCCTTAACGAGATCAGTTATGACATTCTTGGAGGCCATTCACCACAAGAAAATATGTATTTTGCGACGGAGTTTTAGCGACGGAAGGTATTCCGTCACTAAACATGTCTTTAAGCGACGGAATATATCGTCGTTAAAAATCCGTTGCAAAATACTATTACCGACGGAAGACACCGTCGGTAAAAGTATTTTGCAACAGAGTTTTAACGGCGGACTTTTAGCGACGGAATTACCGTCGCTAAATATTTTTTATAAAATTAGTAATTTTGAGTTTTTTTTTAAATTATTTAAACGACGGAATAAAACCGTCGCTAAAAATTCTGTCGCAAAAGTCTTTATAATAAGACATTCACCGACGGAGTTTTAGCGACGGTGTTATTCCGTCGCTAAAGATCCTCCATTTAAATACAGATCTGGTTTCTTTCTCTTTCCCCGTTCTCTCTCTGAAATTCTGCTCCCACCCACCCACCGCCGTTCTCACCTCCGGCGACCCTTCTCTACGGCGACCCAGCTCCGGCGACACTCCCGTCCCCCACCCGACGCCGCGCCACCAAGCCTTGCACTCCGGTCGTGCCACAAAGCCCTCCACTGTCGCCGCGCAAGGAAACCCACCACTGCCGCCGCACCACCAACGCCGCCGCCGTCGTACCCACCTCGAGATTTGTATGTCAATTGCCCTAAATTATCTGAATTTTTTGTTAATTTGTCTTCAATTTAGGTTACATGCCCTAAATTATCTGAATTATTTAGATTTGTATGTCAATTTAGGTTCAATTTTTTGTTAATTTGTCAATTGCCCTAAATTATCTGAATTATTTATGATGTCATTCACTTTGTTGTTCAGACGGATCTTGGCTTATTGAAGAACTTGAACTTGTTATCTCTAATTTTCCTTAATTCTTGACGAGGTAGGGAAGAAAACCATATTCGGTAGTTAGTCTGTAACACCGATATAGATCATGGTGACGCTGAAAGGTCATAGATTATGGGCCATTGCATGACATCAGGATAAGAAAGCCTCTGTATTGTTTATTCAATTCAACCGACCACTAAATTGAAGTAATTGAACCATAATTGAACCCTAAGTAAATCCTAAATTGAATGCCCTAATTGAATCGAACCCTAAATTAAACTAATTGAACCCCTAATTAAACCCTAAATTGATTGCCCCAATCTAACCGAACCCTAATTGAACCCTAAATTGAATGCCTCAAATCAACCAAACCCTAAATTGAATCAATAGAGCCCCCTAATTGAACCCTAAATTGAAGTAATTGAATCCTAAATTGAATGCCCTAATTGAATCGAACCCTAAATTAAACTAATTGAACCCCTAATTAAACCCTAAATTGATTGCCCCAATCTAACCGAACCCTAATTGAACCCTAAATTGAATGCCTCAAATCAACCAAACCCTAAATTGAATCAATAGAACCCCCTAATCAAACCCTAAATTGAAGTAATTGAACCCTAAATTGAATGCCCTAATTGAATCGAACCCTAATTTGAACTAATTGAACCCCTAATTAAACCCTAAATTGATTGCCCCAATCTAACCGAACCCTAATTGAATCCTAAATTGAATGCCCTAATCCAACCGAACCCTAAATTGAATGCCTCAAATCAACTGAACCCTAAATTGAATCAATAGAACCCCCTAATTGAACCCTAAATTGAAGTAATTGAACCCTAAATTGAATGCCTAATACAATCGAACCCTAAATTGAAATAATTCAAGCGCATCGGATATGTGAATTTTGAACATTTTTTTCCCATTTGAACATTGATCATTTGTTTGATAATTTTAGGTTGTTAATTGTGCGTTTTAGAATTGTGATTATTGATCGATGATTTTAGGTTATTAGCTGTGCATTTGAAGTAATTGCGATTATTAATTGATGATTTTAGATTGTTAATTGTGCATTGAGCATTTGAGATATTGAGATTATTGAAGGAGGATGGGACCCAATTGGATTGAATGTGTGGTTTTTGTTAATTTTTATTGCATTGAGCATTTGAGAATTGAGAATTGAGGTTGTTGACGGAGGATGGGACCCAATTGGATTGAGATACCTGTTAGTTAGCGCAGACACGGACAGCACGTCTGATCGACGGTGTCCGACATTTAAAAAACAAATTAACGTATGCCGATGTGTCTGGAGGTGCGTGTCGGTGGGCGTCGGACACGTGTCCGGAGGCTTCGGACACGTGTCCAAAGGCGTCGGGCACGTGTCGGTATGTGTCGGACACGTGTCCGGAGGTGTCAGACACGTATCGGACACCATATCGATACCCTATATGAGGTGTCGGAATTGAGATTGTTGACGGAGGATGGGACCCAATTGGATTGAGATACCTGTTAGTTAGCGCAGACACGGACAGCACGTCTGATCGACGGTGTCCGACATTTAAAAAACAAATTAACGTATGCCGATGTGTCTGGAGGTGCGTGTCGGTGGGCGTCGGACACGTGGCCGGAGGTGTCAGACACGTATCGGACACCATATCGACACCCTATATGAGGTGTCGGAATTGAGATTGTTGACGGAGGATGGGACCCAATTGGATTGAGATACCTGTTAGTTAGCGTAGACACGGACAGCACATCTGATCGACGGTGTCCTACATTTAAAAAATAAATTAACGTATGCCGATGTGTCTGGAGGTGCGTGTCGATGGGCGTCGGACACGTGTCCGGAGGCTTCGGACACGTGTCCAAAGGCGTCGGACACGTGTCGGTATGTGTCGGACACGTGTCCGGAGGTGTCAGACACGTATCGGACACCATATCGACACCCTATATGAGGTGTCGGAATTGAGGTTGTTGAATGTGCATTAAATTTAGGTTAGTTAGGTTAATGCGACATTTTTAGCATGCACCCCCTATAATCTAATCGTGGCTCCAGCGCTGGCTATAATTACCCCTAATTAGTCCTGATTAACAATATTTTAGTAAATCAATTAACCCTAATTAGCTCCAACGAGCCTAATTAGTTTTAATTAACCCTAAGAACCTGATGAAATTCAAATTAGCTGTAATTACCCCAAATTAGCCCAAATGAACCCAATTATGCGCATATTGATTGTAGTTAACCTAATTAGTCATAATGTGCACTAACATAACCCAATTACGCCTAATTAGCGCTAGTTAATCAACACTACTCGGCACCATCAAAACCCTAATTAGGACTAAATAACCCTAATTAGTCCTAATCAACCCTAATTAGCTATAATTATCCGAAACTAGCCCTCATTAACATTAATTAGCCCTAACATAACTCAATTAAGCCTAATTAGCCCTAATTAGGACTAATCAGCACTACTCGGCACAATTAAACCCTAATTAGGACTACATAACTCTAATTAGCCATAATCAACCCTAGTCAGCTATAATTATCCGAAACTATCCCTCATTAACATTAATTAGCCCTAACATAACCCAATTAAGCCCAATTAGCCCTAATTAGGACTAATCATCACTACTCGGCACAATTCTTTGCCTACATCGGCAAGAATTACCGCCGATGGCTCCACGATGTACGGGACCGGGCGAAGAAGGCGCTGCCCGCGGGTGCCCCGATGACGGAGATGGCGAGATATCCCCCACATTGGATATCTCACCGTGTATGGGGGGAGATGATAGATCGGTGGGCTGCGGATCCAGGTTGGGACGCCAAGAGTAAGAGCGGGGCTGAGAACAGACAGAACAGATATCCGACGCACACGGGGGGGTCGGTGCCACACGACATCGTCCGACACATGAACGCGGTCGAGCACCCGGATCTGGAGGAGGATGAGGTCATAGCTCTGACCTATACTCAGACGCACGTGCGGAAGAAGGACAAGGACGAGACGCACCGGGCGGGCGACTATATTTCAGATATTGCCCGGCGGATCGATGTGAGTCAATTTATTTAAGTTAATGTTTTTTCTTTCTATCCTCAATGTCTGTTTCGTTAATTAATGCCCTAACATATCGTTAAACCACTATTTTTGCAGGCCTCGTATGAACAGCTAAGGGGGTCCGAGCAGCAGTCCGGACAGCCATCAGCGTCCACTAGTACGGCTGCGAGTACTGGGGGGTTGAAGCGATGGCTGGATACGCCGGAGGTCGTGAATCGGCCGAAAGGCCGCATACGCGGCCTGCCTAGCACGACTGCTCGTGCCGTGATAGGAGCGTCCTCACCCCCTGCTGCCCCTCCACAGACACCGGCTCCTCGGCCTCAGTTGGACGACGAGGAGATCCAGCGCATTGCTACAGTGGTGTGCCGGATGATCAGGGAGCAGGGCACTGCTGGACAGGCCGCCCCGGCCCCGGATCAGCAGGATCCAGATCCGGGACTCGGGAACCCCTGATGAGCCCCTTCCCGTGCCCGTTCCTAGCTTCCCCCCCCCCCGTGCCCGGCTTGTACTCTTCTCCCCTCTCCTAACCGGCTATATCCGGTTCCCGGCTTGTACATATATGAATTTTTTTATTATAAATTTTTTTTATAATTGATTATATATATTTCTTTCTGTATTGATTATTGCGCGTTGTTGTTGAGATTTGAAAATTGTATTACAGGTCTGGGTAATTGAAAAATAAAAAAAAATTGACTTTTGGCGACGGATTAATTCCGTCGCTAAAGTATTCCTACAATCAGTTATTTAGCGACGGAATATTCCGTCGCTAAATAAGTTTTTTAGCGACGGAATATTCCGTCTCAAAAATATAAATCCGTCGCTAAAGAATATAATTAGCGACGGAATATCCGTCGCTAATTAAAATAAATCCGTCGGTAAAAATGACATATTTAGCGACGGATTTAAAAATTCCGTCGCTAAACTATTAGTGACGGGCTTTTATACGAGGGATATTTAGCGACGGTGAATCCGTCGCTAATTCTTTTAGCGACGGATTTTTGGCTTTTAGCGACGGATTACCCCGTCGCTAAAACCCTGTTTTCTTGTAGTGATTCTATTCACTACATTAGTTTGCGCAAAGAAAAAGACATTAATTAGGCATCCTTCTTTTTATTTTAAAAAATTTAAATGAAAAACATAATCCTTCCTCACATCATGAAATCGAAAATTTGCTAAGCTCGTAATCATCTCCCATGTATGTGAGTTGGGAAAATACTTTCCAAGTAATTTTTCGCAATTAATTTCATCATCATATAAGCCACAATATAATAAATCATCCACATGATAATTTAGAACAATATAATTGCACCATACAATAAAGTGTGCAAGGACTCAATTGAGCCCTATTGGCATTCTAATAACTTACGCTAAGAAAATTCTGGCTTGAATAATGTGTGTGCGAAATTACATCGCCGTACAAGACTTTCTAGAAATATACACGGAAATAGTAGAATACAACATCTTTGAGAATCCTACTACAAACTACTCCAATAAAATAAATGGAGATGTCGCACAACACATTATTCTCAAAAGAATTTTCTTAAAACAAGAGTAAACACATAAACATAAGTTTCTTTAGAATGCCAATCTAGTATCCATCCATTTAACCTAAAATTACCATGCTCAAATTTTAAAGGGTAATTTAAATGGATCAATATGCCACATTTTCCTTCCAAGAAAAACGGGCGTGAAGGCCTTGAAATTGGATTTGAAAAGGGTGGGCTTATCAAAACCCAACAAATATACATCAACAAAAGTATATTTAAATCATAACTCTAATCAAGGTAAATAATAAAATATAATTCATCTTTGTCATATAGCTCTCCAAAATATTTATTTCTGCCCACAAAGTGCAAAAAATTAATATTTACGCATTATTCATATTACCACAAAAATACTCCCAAAACAGCCCAAAAATGAGACATAATTTTTTTAAAAATTGACAAATAGTGAATTTAACCTTACTATACCCTCTGGAATTAAAAAAAAAATTTGTGTGTAAAATAAAATTTTAAAGCTAATTACTTTAGAAAAAATCATTTAAAAGATTAAACAGAACACACAGAGGGTATAAAGGTAATTCAACACCACATAAAAAATTCAGAAGCCAAGAAAACACTTCACTCGCCGGCAGTGGTGTCAAAATCTTCCAAAAACCACTCGCCTTGCGCGTGGGGCAGAGTCTAGGATTTTTTTTTCTTTTTTGAACAGGCGGGTGTGTGACACGCGCGTGCATAGGCACGGTGGAATCAGCTTGGCTTGGGCGCGTGTGGCGCATGGCGCACGTTCTAGCAGCCTCTTCTGGCGCGTGGACGCGCGTGGTGACTTGTGAGGGCGCGACTTGGCGCGTGTGGCACGTGCACGACTGCCTTCGCGCATCTGCGGCTCAGCTTAAGCACGTGGCGCGCGTGGGTATACTGTTCATCATCTTCTTTAAAACCCTAATTTTCACAACCGCCGCCATGTCACGATGCCAACATTTTAAGGCCATATCTCTCTCGTTTTTAGGCCAAATAATGCGTGCCATATATCCTTGGAAAGCTTATGTGACATAAATTAATTATGTACCAACCAATCATGATATAAATTTAATATCATGCTCCGAATTTGAGTTCCAAAACTCGAATAAAACACAGTTTTCTTGAAAAATAAAATCGTGATTTCTCACAAAACATGCATCCAAAAATCACAAAATTTTACGGAGTTCATCCTCAACCATAGGAGAACAAAACCATATAATTATATTTCAGAAAAACATGCTCGAAAAATTTTTAATTTTAATAATAGGTCTCATTTATGTATCCGGAAAAAATCGCAACATGCACATAATTTACTGTAGCATGTTAAAGGCGAATTAACAAGTAATCATGTTCTGATACCAATGTTGAAATTTCAATTAATGCGCTACCACGTAACACGTAGTGGGTTCGGAAACATACCGTATGAAGTCTCCAAATTTTCGGACGATGGATCCTTGTTGTTACGAACCTCCAACACACTTGATCTTTTTTGTAGGTACAAAAATGGCTACTAAAGTCGAGTTCTTCATCCACGAACCAAATCTTAGAGCTTGGTGATTGCTCTAGAGAGAGTGCTATAGAGAGGGATTGTCTTGTGACTTATTTTCTATCACTTATATTTTATTGGGATATCTCTAGTCTTTATATAGAGATAGTATTTAGAGACAGACTTTACCTCAAACACCTAGGAGATAAAGATGTATTTATTTTCAAACACCTATGAGATAAATATTGTATTTATCTCAAACACTTAGGAGATAAATATCCTCTAAATAATTGTAATTATTCATACTAATAAATACACATTATCTGTTAGTGGGTGGATAATGGGTCCACTGACCCAATTTATTAACAGAAGCAGTCGAGGACGTGAAGCTCCGTGATCTCAACTTGTACAATCCGGATGAGAGCATCGAGAGGAAGCTGGTGCCCAAGAAGAAGAAAGGGGTGTTCTCCATCCAGGTTAAGAAGTGTTTAGTTTATGTTTTGATAGGGTTTTATTAAACTTTACTGGCAAAATCTACCCTAAATGATGGAAAATGACAAAGAGTGACCCCTGAAGGCAAACTTCTCCCTTTAGATATGTGAACTAAATGCTTGCCACATAGAGTGATTAAATTTCAAGATATTATTGAGATCAAGAATATGCAATAATATGAAAAACTTTTAGTCCCAACTCTTCCTGTATCAATAATTAATAGTTATTAAATAAGATCAGTTAGCATTTTTATATAGTCGTGAGAAAAAAGGTACTATTCAAAATTATCACAAAGTTACTACTAATCCTATTTAACGATAATAAATTATTACTCAACATAAAATAATAGCTATCTTTGTAGAGTTCGTGGTAACTCGTAAGTAACAACCGGAACATTCAATTCAATGTAATGTGCAAATCAGGGAACTAAATCATGGTGGAGACTGTAGAGTGGGGCCAAGGTTGCCTTTGCTTTGGCTTCTGCTTTAAGTCATATATGTGCTTCATCCCCTTTCAAATTTTTAAGGTTTAAGTTCGATTTATAGGTTTCGCATGACACTTAGGAACAGAATATCAGACATGGACAAGAATGCCTCACGCACATGTTATTGAAAATATCATATTTGTTCATCGGAAAGGATAAAAGCATGACTAGGATCCTCTATATTATCGTTACAGAGCACATTTGTTGTAATAGAAAAATATTGTTAAATGCATTTTAGTGACATAAGATTATCATTATAGGTTATAATAATAGCGACAAAACTTTTATTAATAACAATCTTTTACTAATAGAGATGTTGTTACCTTCTTCATAAAAACAAATTAAGAACACTATGTTTGAGTGTCATCAAAGAAAGGAAACAGAATACGGTCATTTTCAAAAAAGTGCAAACACGCTCTATAATTGGAAACCATTTCTTACCACACCTTGTATTTTTATGTCTGTCAATGAGTGATACCTTATTATTTCTCGAAACTTCAAACAATGAATTAAGGTCAGCATGCTTTCTTCCTTATTTACTATATAATATTTTGATAAATTAATAGACCAACCCTTTCATCCTTGCATGGGAAGCAGCTTGCGTGGAATCTAAAAGCTTACTGATGAAGATGATTGACTAACTTTAATCTCCTGTAGAGTGTGGAGTGTAAGATAGCTCCATTTGCACCAAACCCGTTTTAATTTTGCATGGCAAAGAATAATAATTGATTTTCAGGCCACGGAGCTCGAGTGTGGGGGGCTGGTGGTGGCGTGCATGTTTGATCATCGGGTTGCTGACGCCTACTCGGCCAACATGTTCCTTGTATCTTGGGCCGAGATTGCGCAGTTTTAGCTACCGTCTCAGGTGCCGTCATTTCGTCGGTTGCTCGTTGGCCCTCGATGCCGTGGGCGCTACCACTCCTCCATCGACCGCACCTACGTCCCAGTCTCGGCGTTGCCACCTCCTAAGGATCACTGTTCGGGCTCCGGTTATTATCAGCCGATCAGCCGGATATATTATGTTGAAGCCAACCAGCTCAATCAACTGCAATCAATTGCCAGCAGTGTAAGCGGAGCCAGGATTAACAAGTAAGCAGGGCATGCTATTTTGTTCCTTTTAGCAAGGCAAAAACACTTGCGAAGATGCAAAATTCAAAATCTAACATAGATGGTCACACGAGATATAAAGGTGCTTTGAAATGGGTTGATTGTGATTTTCAAATTTACAAAAGACTCAAATGTTGCAGTCTTGTAAGAGAAACTGTAAGGGTAAATTAATTAGCATCCCTAACTAACAAACAGAAGATTAAATAAATGCTTGGATCATAGTGCGTCCTGTCATTTTGAGTCGACATTCGGAAGTATGACTAAATTAGTACTAATGAAACCAACTTTTGTCCCAAAAAAAAAACCAGCGGTGTCAGGTGCAAAAGGAGTAAGCTCGAGGCACTGAGCGCATTCTTGTGGAAACTAGTTGCCGGCTAACAAAAGGATATGGGCGACAACAAAGTGTGCAAGATGGGTATCGTGGTCGATGGGCGAGCAAGATTAAGTGAAGGAGACGGAAAGGCGAAAGAAAAGCTTATAGCTGAGTATTTCGGGAACGTGCTTTCTATTCCATTCGGCCAAATGAGAAGCGAAGCACTAGATGGAAAGGAATTGAGCTCTGTGGCCGACGCAGTTCATGAGTTTTTGGAAAGTGCATTGTCAAAGGAACATTTTCTAGGGCTAATAGAATGGGTGGAGGCTCACCGCCCTGAGCCAATGCTGGCAAAGATATATGCCACGGGGATCGACGAGGGGCCGGCGGTCGTGGTTTCATCCGGGGTGAGATTCCCGGTTGAGAAGGTAGACTTTGGGTGGGGTGAGCCGATATTTGGGTAGTATCATTTCCCTTGGGGAGGGGAAGCCGGGTACGTTATGCCAATGCCTAGTCCGATGGGCAACGGAGACTGGGTTGTGTACATGCACATGTTAAAAGCGCAGCTGGAATTTGTTGAGAGACATGCAAGCCATGTGTTCAGGCAAATAAAAGTGGAATAAGCGGGTAATGAAAATGCTCATATTGCACCGATGAACGCGGGACGTTGCACACCGGCACACAAGGACCAAGCTTTCGTAGACACCTCTGAAAAGAAGAGGTGACCCTTGTAGACACCAAAATTTTGTACCAGTCAATAATGTAATATTTTTGTTGACTGGTCAAATATTCAACGTCGCCGAAAAGTATGGATCGAATACCGACGTGGAGTCAAACAAAACAACGGCCTCGAATTCAAAGACAAGTTGGAAAGACTAGTCCAATAGCAATACATGGTCCAACCCATGGTCTTACTATTAGAAAAGTCAAATTTGACTAAAATCATTCCTAAATTAAGTGGAGACAAATATCCATTTAATTGAGGAGATCAGATAATTAAGGGGACAAAAACCTCCTTAATTACAAAATCAAAGCTCAAATTATGGGATTTCCAAAAATAAGCCTACCACCTTGCCTATAAATAGAGGGCTTGAGGTAGAGAGGAGGGACACAGAGGGTCTCCGCGATCAAAGCTTAAGCTCCGCAGAAACACTGTCGTCTCCCAGGTTGTGCTTAATTTGAAGAACAACACACACTTAGTGCCGTTCTTCAATCGAGCACTTCCAAGTTATGAAGATCGGCTTCTCTTTCGCCTAAAATTGAAGGGGAATTCACCTTCAACATCAGTGATTCTACAAGTCAAGGATCGCCATATTTGTTCGGGATAAAGCTTCGAAGCACTCGAGCAACTGTCGCTTCGACGATCTTTCAACCGCGAAGATTGAAGAAGTTCAAATTTACATTTCAAGATCAAGCTATTTCAGCCCTTGAATCGTGATCAAATCGGAGATCGAATCAGAGGATTTACATTTATTATGTAAAAATCACAGAGTGGTGTAACCTATAGTTTAAGTTTGATAAATTAAATTTTGTGCAATTATTTCTTGTCTTGCAGTTTAGACACGAAATTTGTGTGTACAACACTCATATTAGCCAACAAGTTTTTGGTTTGGATTCCAACAGATAAAGAGGAGAACCGCTCCTGCCGAAAAACGACCGTGTTTCTAGCCCGCCAGATATTCCAAAGTAATGCCACAATCGTTATGATATTGTCTAAGATACGTAGCCAACCATTCTCGGAGAGGAGTGGCAGTGGAGATATCCGACGGACCAAAAAACTGAACCCAACATTCGCGAAGACTACTACATTCCCTACATAGATGCTAGTGTGTTTCTGCCCCGTTATGACAGAGAACGCATAAAAAGGGAGCTAGCATTTCCTCATCACATTAACAGAAAGGACTGCGAGGCGTAGGTGCAACAATTGCCAGAGGAAATATTTGAGTTTATCTGGAATTGGCAGCTTCCATAGTTTATGCCAAACACTGTCAGGAAAACCGTAAAACCCTGCAAAAGGTTTATGATGTATCCTGCTCAAATGTGCATACGTCCATTTGATTGAACAGACACCGGTGTGAGCAAATGGCCAAGAAAACACATCAGCCGCCCATGATGGTTGAACTTTTAGCTGGAGAATATGGTGGATAATCGTAGAAGGGAAGGTGAGGAATAAAGCATTAAGGTTCCAACGAGTCGAATTAGGCCAAAATAAGTCGAAAATGTGTATCAGTGCGAAAATGTCTCAAACTATCCGGTCGAATCGTTGGCGACCACCAGAAATGGAGCTTCCATCACCAAAGTGCCACTGAATTCCCTGCCTGAGCATCCGTTGGCCCACCAAAAGACCACGCTAAATCCATGAACCTTGGCGAGAATTTCGAGCCTGAAGAAAATTGCCTTGCCGAAAGTATTTGCCTTGTAATACTTGAGCCAAGAGGCTATGAGGATTGTGCCAAATTTTCCATGCCTGCTTAATCAACAAAGTCTGATCTAATTGCGAGCACACCAAAGTAGGGAATTTATAAACTGATAAATAGTGAACCAGAAATGAAGAAAGGCAGAATTGATAAGTGTAGCACGACAAGAAGAGACCCAGCCAATGCGCACACTTGTCTTGGACCCTCTATAGGAGCTCACGAGAGATGCTCTTTTTTGGGTAGTGAGGTCCAAGTGAACGCTCAGATATTTCCCAAAGTCTTGTTTACCAAGTAGACCAAACTGAGACTCGATACGACTACGGGTTTCTAAAGGAGCATTTGTACTAATCAGCAGATTTGACTAATCAAAGTTAATTAGTTGTCCTGACATTGAACAGTAAGATGCCAACACCTGTCTAACCGCGTCAATTTGTGAAGCTACCCGACGACGAAAAGTTAGAAACAAGTAGATATTATCGGCGTACATTAGGTGAGAAATTGAAGGAGACTGACTCTCAGCCTTAATTCCAAAGATTTTCTTATGGCGCTCGGCATCCACTAAACCCATAGACAGAATCTCAGAGCAGATGATAAATAGAAAAGACAACAGTGGGTCCCCTTGGCGGAGTCTGCACTTCGGGTTGAAAGCACTTGTGGGAGCCTCGTTCACTAAGATGGAATAGGTAGCGGTAGTCACGCATTGATGAATCAGATGCACCCAAGAGGAGGCGGAGCCAAAATTCAGAAGAACTTCGAACAGGAATCCCCAATTAATCCGATCAAAGGCTTTTCTCATATCTAACTTCAAGGCTAACAACACCACATTTCCTTTCTTTCGCCACCAGACACAGTCAGTTAGCTCCTGCGCCAGTAGAATGTTGTCCGACAAGCTATGCCCCCGAAATAAAAGCATTTTGCAGTGGTGAAATAATTCCGCCCATGATGGGGACCATTCGCGTAACTAATACTTTAGCGATCACTTTGTAAATCACGTTGATTAAGCTTACCGAAAATCGTCTGGATTTTTAGGTTGGGACTACTTCGGGATCAAACTGATGTATGTTCGATTCACCTCCTTAAGCATACAGCCGGAAATAAGAAAGGATAGAACAAATGCGGTGACCAGGGGGCCCATAATGGGCCAACAATGCTGAATCACCATGGCAGGAATGCCATCGGGGCCAGGCGCTTTCAACCTCCCTAACTGAAAAATTGCCTTCTTTATCTCGGCCGGCATAAAAGCTTGATTAAGAAACTCCTTATGCGAGAAGGATAGGGAATGAAACGAGTATTGCCGCAGAAAACATCGCATTGAATGTTCGTCAAAGGTAGAGGAGGGCGACAATGAGAAGAGATTCATGAAATGATGCGCAATCATGTCTCGAATGGCATCTTCAGCACATATAATCAGGCCATTCTCAGCCTTCAGTGAGAGTATTTGATTTGATCGATGACGAATAACTGTTGAGGTTTAGAACAGCTTGATATTCCGATCTCCCTACTCTAGCCAGTTAAGCTTAGCACGTTGGGCCCAAAAGATCTCCTCACACTTCAACATGAAGTCTAGCTTACGTCGAAGTTGAAACTCTTGAAGGCTACCCTGGGCAGAAATAAAGGATTCATTTTGAAGAAACACTAGATTCTGCTTGACATCTATAATCTGATGGTGGAGCTGCCCAAAAGCAGCTAGACTCCAGCGCCAGACTTCCCGTAAAATGTGCTTGAATTTAAACATAACTTGAAAAAGTGGCGAACCAATGGAAGGCTAAATCCAGACTGAACGAATGACCGTAAAAATCTCAGGGGACTCGAACCACATTGCCTCGAAATGGCTAGGCAAGCGAAAATGACTCCGAAGGACAAGTATCACAGAGTATAGGGGCGTGATCTGAACGTTGAATTACTAAGTTTGTCACAATCGCATGAGGAAACTGTACAATTCAACCAGGAGACCCCATGACTCGATCCAGCTTTTCGTACAAAAAACCCCGCTCTGGGGAATCTCGAACCCATGTGTATAAAGGGCCCTCCCACCGCACATCGGACTGGCCAAACTTTTCCAAAAAATTACGAAACACCTGCGCCCCTGGGATGATCAAAGAATTGGGGCCCAATTTTTCAGAAGGGAATAACACCCGATTAAAATCACCGCAGAGACAGAAAGAACCCGGGAAAGGAGTGAGTGCCGATGCTATGGAATTCCATACCGTCGGTCGACCAGAGATACGAGGGTGACCGTAGATGAACACATAGAAAATGTGGAGGCTGTCAAGGCCTTGAAAAGAGGTTAAAAAAAAAATTGAGTGTAATTGACACACTGACAAGGGGCTAGAAGGCAGCCAGCCTAACCACAGTCGACCACTCAGCCCCACAGGGTCTACCCCCACAAAACTCGAGAAGCCAAGGGACCTAAACGGCCCCCCTGCCCTAGAAACGAGCATCTTGGTTTCCATTAAGAACGCTACATCTACCTTAGACGTGCGGATTAGATTAGCGGCTGTTCGAACTGTGCCCGGATGACCCAAGCCGCCACAGTTCCAGCAAAGTATTTTCATGGAGACACCCGTGATTGGTAAGGCCCAATCACCAACGCCATTAACATTCCCCCCCCCCCCCCCCCCCGCCCGGGAAAACAGCCACAAGCAACCAAGTAAATAAGACCAGGACAGTGAAATATTCAGATGACGAGCAAAGTAGTTACGTAGTGCAACAGGAAACCTCATAAACTAGCGTGGAGATAATAGTATAGTAACAGGCTGGGCGACCAAAGGGGCAGACAAACCTGATGAAAGTGGTGGAGTGCACGGCAAAGAGCAGCGGCGCTTTGGGCTGTGCAACCTATCCCGGTCCACCTCTATTGTGCTCGCACACTTCCTTGAGCTGGAAGATGAGGACCTCGAGCCGACCGACTGGGAGGTTGCTGAAGAAGACGAGTCAGAAGCCACCGTAGCCACGGCAGTACTAGGGGAATCACCGGTCACAGCATTTCGCGAACATATGCGCTTCAGCCCTGCGCATCCGAAGATGGGTCAGCCCCACGCCTTTTATGAGTAACGACGGCGGGAGGCGCTTGGCCAGAAAAAGAAGATGACAAATCCACGTTGCCTGCCTGCCGTAATGCCGCAGACAGCCCAGAAGGGCACCCAAGACGCTGCACCGCTGAACCCACGTCAAGTCCCCTGTGAAGGTCGGTCTCCATGACGTGAAGGTCACCCCCTGTTGAGATTTTGTTTGGTTATTTAATCCATATGAGAGCTTAAGTTTTCATTTAAAAAACCTTGTCATCATCTTCTTTGGCAGAAACTGGTTTGAGTTAGCCACTTCATTCCAAATAAATATCCCATGTGACGGTGATGCTTGCGGCAAGCAGCACCTTTGCATTTGAAACGGTGGCTTTCTTCATGAGTGATCTGCCAACGTTTTTGGCTGGAACACAACGGTTATTACCGTTGTTTGGTGAAAAGGTGTCATGCCGTCTCATCTGATTTTCAGATTGGAGAAGCCGAAAGGGAGTTATGTGACCGTTGTTGTGCAACGATCACTGCGGCACATCTGCCTCTTTGAAGAGGTGTTGTGCGTTGTTGTGCCTGTGGCTTCTGTGTGTATATATATACACCCATGTTTTTGCCGGAGATGATATAAGCTGTTCTGAAATTACATACGTATTCTGAAATTACAAACAAAACAGAAAGTATTTTGCTGAAAAAAAAATTCACTTTGCTCTCGTATTCTCCCAAAATCTATCTACAATTGTTTCACAAAGATTTTGGAGATCTTCGATATTGTTAATCACAGTTCTTCTCAGGCTTTGTTGTATCCTGGGAACGAATTTGCCTACAATTCATTAGTAAACTTTATCTTAAGTATGGACAAATAACGTTCTAAAGAAAGTGTGAAAGTCTTTTTCGTTTCCATTTCCCGTCAATTTTCCCAACACCCCCGCATTGTTGTGCGCCCCGAAATCAGCAGTTGGCTTAGGTTTCTTAGTAGCTACTAGTGGCTCTAGAGGCGTCTCAAAGGTCTTTCGTTTGTGAGAAGAGTCCGACGAAGCAGTAAAAGTGCGAGAGAGATCCGGTGCCGCAACCTGCTGATTCGTCCAAGTAATGCGCAACAAGTCTTCAGTATTCTCAGGGCATTGAAGGAAGCAGTTGTTGTCCCAATCGCGAGTCGCACTGTGATCACTGTCTGTGTCAGAATCAGAGGAAAACTCTGGAGCTCGAAGGAGAAATGATGGGGAGAACAACTGGGGAACCAAACTCTTGGATAGGCATGCTTCTGCGTCGTGCGGCCGTGGAGGTAGGTGACTGCCATATTGGTCCAGGCCCAGATGGTTTGGTAGAGAAAGATGGCCCACATCCAAGGTCTCTGGTGTGACTAAAAGATCTAGACAATGGTCACAAACCGGCAAGGTCGAACCCACAGTGTCCATACAGCGAATGCCAAGAAGCCATACAAATGATTCAACATAATATATCAAGATCACAAATTAAATGACCACAAACCGTAACTACTTAAGAAAATTGGTATTATTTGATATCTGGCTCTGGGCATAATAAAATCTTATTGGATCATCATCACAATTTTTCTTCAACAAGTTTGTTTACGCGCTATTTATCCGTCATTTCAACCTAAGAACCCCTACAACTGGTCGTCCCTGATGACTGACGTCTGACTAGCAACGAACGTGCGGATTGACGAAGGTGGCCGAGCATACGGTTGGCTACCGTCTGCCTGGAAGTTGGCCTGAACTTTTTCTTTATTTGCATTCTGTAAAAAAAAAAGTAATAAATGTTATAGGAATGCAACTGGCCGCAACCAATAAGGATACAATAGGAATGCAAAAGTGAAGAATAGTTGTGTGCTTACCACAAACTGCTCTGCGCTCTTAGAAAACCATTTCCCATCTTCGGCTTCTTTTTTTGTGTGGCCTCAAAGCCTCAGAGCATCGTAGGGGGCCTTTTTTCAGGGTCGTCTTCTCTCAGCTTCAGATTGTGCACATCATATGGACGTGATCCAGCACTATGCTTCATCTTCTTCTCGCTACTCGCCATATCCTTGCCTCACTCACTCATTGAGCTTGGCCCATTCAGCTGTACGCCAATGATTCACTAGCTGCCCCACATGGATTTTGAGAAGTACTCGGGGTTATAGTCTCTAGTCATAGAAATATTTCAGCACCCGCCAAACCTAGCGCTTGCCTCCTTATATTGAGCATCCACTTCTTGTAATTTTTTGAACAATGCCACTCCCAGGCCTGCCTCCCAAGTTCTTGGTCTCTGTCGAACTCGAATTTGAAGTAGTACTGAACATAATTCAACACAATTTCAAGCATAATTAGTAAGAAAAAATTAGCAATAATGTGTTTCTAAAACCAAACAAAGTAATGAAAAAAAGAAAATCCTTACCAAGAACTTCCTTCAGACAAGTTCCTTGTCTGGTTCGGTCCAAGCCTTCCACGTCTAATAAGGCCATGGGAGGCGAGCCTTGATAATATGACTGATTTTGGTCCTAACACGATATTTAACAAAGCTAATTATAAGAAATCACAAAAGATACATCAATCCCAATATAACAAAGTATTAAGTTAGATAGGTGCACTAAAAAATAGTAGGAATTGAGCTTTGAAAATTAAAAACATACCAATTGTCGTGGACATGAGCAGTACTCCTCTGCTTCGGCGCGGCTGGAAGAGGTATACCGCCTGTGATACCTCTAGGTATAGATGCAGTAGAAGCTACAAATGATGAAAAGGAAGATATTATATATTTTGCAACAAATATGTTTCAATAAGATACAAAACTAATATTGTCTTAGAATGTACCGAAGCTACTGACGATATCGGCTGCTCATAGTAGTCGTGTCATCAATCTTGGGGAGGGGGGCTGGCTGTGATGCAGGTCTGCGGCGGCCGCCTCCACTACCTCGGGGTGCACTGGATCTCGGCATATCTATAAAAAAGACTTAAGTGTAAAAGTTAATTGATAACAATGTAGTTCGCTTGAATAATAAAAGACTTGAGTGCAAAAGTTAATCTATAATAATGTGGCACGATCGAGTGTAAAAGACAACCCAATTTAAATAGTCAACCAGCATCAGTAATAAACAATTCAATTAAAATAATAAATACCATAAGTGCAAAAGTAGATTGATAAGAATGTTTTTGCTTTACACAGTCAATCATTATCACTAATAGACAATGGAATGTCTTCCTCCTCCTCGTCATCTTCGTCGCCTTCATCTTCATCATCTCCTTATTCGTCTTCAACTTTTTCCTCGGAATCATCATCATCACGGAGGGCTAGCATCGACCTCTTCTTCAGAATGGCCTAAATCGCAAAGAGGCTCATTGTTATTCTCCTGAAGCAGCATCATATCACTGTGGGAGCATCATCCTCTTGGTACATCTCAACCAACACATGATCATCAACAAAGCCTTTTTTTATCTTGATAACAGTATGCCAATTTGGGTCTTTCCTTGTCACACCCTTTGCATAGAAAACCTGTGTTAGTTGAGCTGCAAATACAAATGATTCGTATGATCCCAGCCTTGATCTCATATTAACGTTTACAATCCCATGTCGACTAACTCAGATATCAGCTGTAATGTCAAACCATCTGCATTTGAACATTACCAGTCAATTACTGCTGTCATAATCTAGTTCAACAACCTCCACCAACTGCCTATAAAAATCACCCTCACTATCATTATAATAGTCACCTTTGACTAAAACTCTACTGTTTTGGATTTGTTTACTAAGGTCAACTTCCATTGTGCTATACCCAAACCCGTTTGACAGTGTTGCCTTCATAACACTAAACTAATCTACTAGGGCCAGTAGCAAGCAATTTGAGATGAACATCAACTACATCCTGGGCGGTCGACAACAACAAACAATTTGCACATAGTATTAAGTTATCACCTCGCATATATCATCTCACTATATTAGAAATGAGATATGGTTTTAGAACTTACGTGCTTTCGGAACCACTCAGGGAACGCGTTGTTTCGCATTTTTTCAAGTTGTCCATCTGATATCTCAGGCTTTGCGAATAACACTTCCTCATCGTATTCACGGTATGTTATATAGCATCGTCGTTATATTATGTTCTTGAACTATGAGAAGGAAGATATATATATATACAACTACTTACACTATAAATGATGCAACTTCATTGTAATTCATGAGAACGTACAATGTTGCGGTAATATACTTTTTCTCGGATAAATATCGACAACTCCTTGCTCCAAGTGCACGACCAAGATGCATGAATATGGAAAGACGCTCATCAGATTCTATGTCAACATTATTGTCATTGCAACCAAGCAAATTCATCTTTGTATCAGCATCAGTCTCAAAGTAAAGGGAGCAGAAGTTAGTAAGCTCATCAAGGATGTAAACCTCTACAATTGAATCTTTAACGCACGCTTTGTTACGCACCTTTTTCTTAAGTTCAAACATATACATATGTAAGAAATAAGTCATTTTCAGTATACAATGCATGTGTGCAAGTATGAAATATAATTTAAAGATGGATGAGTGACATCACCTCTCAAATGGATACATCCACCGGTACTGCACTAGTCCACCCAGTCTAGCCTCATATGCTAAGTGAATAGTCAAATACTTTATTGAATCAAAGAACGATGGGGGAAAGATTTTCTCTAGCTTGCACATTGTCTCAACAATGTTTTTCTCCAGAATCTTAACATCACTCTTTCGGCGCACATTCGAGCACAAATTGCGGAAGAAATGACTAAGTCCAGTCAATGCTTCATTTACTGCCTTCAACAAGAGGCCTTGAAAGATAATTGGTATAAATCTTTTGGTGAATACATGACAATCGTGACTCAATAAACCATAAAACTTAAAATCAACAAGGTGGCAACAACGTGATATATTAGATGCATAGCCATCTAGCAGTTTCAAGTGTTTAACCCACTCGCACACATGTTGTATCCGCTTTTTATCCAATGTATATATTGCTTTGGACAAAATCATCTTACCATTAACCATTCGTGGATGCAATTCACGCCATATACCCATTATTTGTATATCTCTACGTGCTTTTAGGTGATCTTTTGATTTGCCCTTGACATTCATAACTGTATTAAATACATTTCAAAAACATTTTCTCAATGTGCATAACATTAAGATTGTTGCGGAGAAGTAAGGTCAGCCAATAACGCAACTCCCAAAAGATGCACATTTTCTTTCAATTGTATGTTTTTCCAAAGCCAGGAAGTTTAAGACTAACAGCACATTTTTCAAATGGTACCGCATCCATGTCAAGGTCCTTTACGCACATATACACTTCATCTCCAAACAATTTGTCACGTGTTTCAGGGTGACGCTCCATAATTTTATCAAACTTATCTTTTTGTTTTTGAAATGGATAGTTAGGCGGTAAGAATTGTCTGTGACCCCCCCCCCCCCCCCCCCAAAAAAAAAACAAGAAGAAAGCCTTCCCCTTGTGCTTTAAGGCAAAAGCCTTACTCACCTCCACACAATAAGGACATGGTAACCTACCATGTGTACTCCACCCACACAACATATTAAATGCAGGGAAGTCATTGATAGTCAACATGACTGCTATCCTCAAATTGAATTTATGTTTAAGAGATGCATCAAATGTTGAGGCTCCAACTTTTCATAGAATTCTTAACTTATAGATCAACGGTCGCAAGTACACGTCTATATTTTTACCCGGGCTCGTAGGTCCCAAAACGAGTAATAATAAAAACATGAATTGCTACTTTATGCACATGTCTAGAGGAAGGTTATAAGGTGTGCTAGAGTGCCTAAAAGAATTAAAACCATCAGTTGCGAAGCCAAATCAGACATGTCGAACTTCTGCAGTAAAAGATGAGTGTTTACAATCAAATTCCTTCCATGCCTCTCCATCGGCAGGGTGTCTCTATAAATCAAAAACTTTGCTACAGATATTGCTATGCCATCTCATGTATTCTGCTTTTAGAAGAGTAATACAACCTTTGAAGCCTTGGTGTCAGTGAAAAGTATCACAATATCTTCTATGCTATCTTCCTTTTCTTCCCACTGGTTGATTTATACCTTGCGTGGCCACAAACTGGATACTCAATCAAGTTATTGTTCTTCTTCCAAAATAAGACATAATCATTATTACATGCATCTATCTTCTCGTACCCCAAACCGAGTTTCATCACCACTTTCTTAGCACTGTAGTACGTGTAAGACAACTTTTCATCCTCCGACAACATTTCTTTACTAAGCTTCAGAAAAGTATCAAAACCTCTATCACTTAGGCCATACTCAGACTTTATGTGTAGCATCCTTGTTACAGCAGATAACTTGGTGTGTTTTATATTTCCTTTCCATATTGGCTCTTCAAAGTTTTTTAACAATTTATAGAACTTCTGCGCACTCAGATTTGGCTCTTCTTCCACATCAGGATTACCATCATTAAAATAATTATCCTGGTTAATCCCTTTAGGCCCAGCTTCCATTACCATATATTGATATTAAGAAAATCCCAGATCTCTAGGACTATATTGTCTGGCCTCAGTGGGCACCTCAGCCGGCATCCTCAGAATTGGTTTCCCGTGTTGAGTCCAATTTGTATAGTTACTCATAAAACCTCAACGGAAGAGATCATAAGTTACATCGTTGGGGGTTTTCCAACTTAACAGCTGACAATCATTCCACGGACATTTAATCGTACCGTCATCCACAAAGTCTCATTGATTGAATGCGAAGAGAATAAACACGTTCACTCCCTGTCTAAACTTTTTTGATACTCCAGTTTCACTTGGATCAATCCTCTGTTGCATCTAACTTCTATTCACTGACATGATATATATCTCTTACTACCAAGTGAACCTATCGAAATTGCATGTAGATATAATTGCATGTACTTGTTACACTTGACAATTCAATTGATAAATATATATATATATATATATATATATATATATATATATATATATATATATTTTGATGTTTTTAGATTCTTCAGATAGAATGGGCTTTGACAATGTATGAGCATGATCCAAATGTCAAGCTTGTCATTTTGAAGGTAAGGTGTTACAAATGGCTATTGTTTGGAAAAATTGCAATTTGGGTATACTACACTCATATGCCTTCAGATTTTCATATGTTACATATCATGCTTAACACAAACAACTTGGGATCCTAGACATAAAAAAAAAATTGACAAGTGAGTTATATAATTTTACAAAGAAATAACTTGCATAGAATCAAGTTACCAATAGTTTGGGATCCTAGACGCAAAAGAGTTGTGAATACATCTTGTTTAGCAAATATCTCAAAGAATGTCTCTTTAAATGCTTAACTAGCCGGGCTTGACTAATTAATATTTAATTTACAAGTGAAAATAGCATAATCATCACCTTACAATTGAATAAATTCTTGTCAAAACCTGTCAGCATGCTTGAATTTGGAAAATTATTGTTCAGGTTCTCTTTTTCTTTCTAACATGGGACTAAATCTCGCAGGCCTTAACCTTCCACAAGTGCAAGAATTTGATAGTGCAGAACCTGAAGATCCAAAACGCACAGCAAATTCATGTGTCTTTTGAAAAATCTGTGAATGTTCAAGCCTCGAATCTCATGAGGACTGCACCTGAGAAAAGCCCCAACACAGATGGAATCCATGTCACCGACACACAAAACATCCAGATCTCTAGTTGTGTTATAGGAACAAGTTCACACACACACACACACACACACACACACACACACACACACACACACACACACACATATATATATATATATATATATATATATATATATATATATATATATATATATATATATGCGTTCTGAAAATTTACTCAATTCAGTGGCTTAAAGCCGATACACGCTAAAAGCATTGCTACCATGTTACCTAGGATACCTAGATGACCTTTAGTACAATTTATGAAGCCCAATGAGAGATCGACATTTATGAGTTCGTAAGCTAGGATCATAAAAATTCGCCTAAAAGTCTAAAACAAACATGCATGCACATTAGGTAGAATATTCAAAGTTCATGAAAATGGGTATTTCGGCAGCTCATTTTCATTTCCAATTCGATTTTTTTGATAGGTTATAGAATGGACTCGTGTTTCTGGTAACAATATAGCATTACTTGAAAGGTATAGCCACAGCACTAAAAGTGGTGAGGGGATAAGATTTTCTTATGCAGGAATGTTGTACTTTAAAAGTCAATTAAACCATACATTATGACCAACAATATAACAGATAAAATGTATAAGACAAAAGAAACACACACGCGAAGCAAACACATACACCCATTCACGTTCATGACACACTTATACACTGAAATTTCATAGAGACGCAGGACCATGGCAGCCTTTGAACCCACTGCCTCATGGCAGTGCGGTTCTCCTTTCTCACTCACGCAGGATACACTCCCTCTCTCATTATCCGTGACATACCCAATATCACCACAAACCCACAACCATAAGCCATCTATACTCAGCCATAATCCACGATATATACATAGATAAGAAACATAAATTTCAAAGAAGCCTTACCGAAAAACTTCACCCGATTGCCGGAAAGATCCCTCGGCACGATCTTCCTTTCTTATCTTTCTCTCAGAATCTCTCTTTCTTTTTTCAAGGCAGGTCAGATGAGTTTGAATGGGAGCCTTAGACCACTGCCCTAGAGTTCACAGATTTATATATATATATATATATATATATATATATATATATATATATATATATATATATATATATATATATATATATATATATATATAATTTGAAAAATCACAAAACTCCTACACTTTCATTAGTTGCTCAAATTTTACCCGAAACTTTTATTATTGCAAAATGGTCCAAAAATAAAATATTTATGATTGTTTATGAGCTAGAGAAATTATTAACGGGTTATTACGCTATCTCGCTTCACAAATTGTAGCTAATAAGTACACCGATACTAAAGGTAGTTAGGAGATGCATCGTTCCTATTTGTATTAACATATCATCGATAAAGATTTTAATTTAATTTGATAAAAGTATTTTTGGTTCTGGATTTTACACAAACTACCCCTAAGTTCACATTCATTGGATGCAAAAAAAATACAATAGGAAATCATTATTAAGTTATGGTTATTGACAAAAGGTTTGTCTGGTTGAACTACAATATGTTAAAATTAAAAAGTTTTTGTTGCAATTCAAGATGTTGTAAACTAGTAATATCTAGAGACAATCAGTGTTACTCATAGGAAGGGTTCTAAGTTGGCCAAAATCTTTCCACTAAGAATTCTTGCATTTATATCTCTAGCTATATGTTCCCTTTCCTCAATTTCACGTGGGCAATTGACGAAAAGGTTTCTCTACTTGAACACATTAAAATGAAAAACTTTTGGCTCCTGCGTTATGAGAAGAGCCTCCAACATTTTTATATGGCGATAAATTATGATCGATAAATATATTTAATAGCTTTTAATTAGTGTTAATATGTTGTTAATACATCGCTAAAGATGTTTACTTGTCGTATTTAGCAACAATTTATATTAACCACAAGGATTGTTCAATGTCAGCTAAAAAATTTTAAACTGGCACTTAAAGTCCTTGAAAGTCATACTTTAAGTATGCCTTGATTCCTAGCGTAGAAACATTTGTAATCAGACTTCTTTGCTCAACTCCCTTTTAGCTATTACGATTTTGTCAAGGTAATATGCTTTCTTTTTGCGTTATAACTACTTAAGAAAGGCATTACTCTTTGCCTTCGCCCAGTATGTAGTAGAATCAAATCTAAGGATTAAACTGAGTTTTGAGTTTGAATGTGCTATATAAAATTTGTGATCCAAGATATTCAGTTTAGATCTGCAAATTTCAGCTTTTGACTTTATTGAATGCATTCAAGTAATCTAATCAGTCCTTATTCTAACTATTTCGAGTCAGCAACATGAATCTTGTTATGTCAGTCAGCTCCAGAGTTTCTTAGGGGCTGTACGTTTACGTTTTTCAGTTTTCATTTTTATAATGATGATGAAAAATATGTTTTTTTCCGTGTATGTTTACGTTTTTTCGGTTCCGTTTTGGATAAAATTTTCAAATAGTATCAAAAAAGCTGAAAACACCCAAAGGGTGTTTTCACCTTTTTCCTTGACTTGTATTCTCCTTATCAGAATACCACATCTTCTCCCTCATATCTACCACCCTGTTTCAACAAACACTCACCAAACTAGACCACCCATTTCACTGGGTCTTCCTAGAAATGGAAATAGTGGGTTCCATTAATGAATTAGTTCAGAAAAAAAAAATTGGTGAAAATGAAAATGATAAACGTACAGAAAAAATTGAAAAAGTAGATACGGAAAAAAGTAAAAGTACACAATACGATTTTAGAACTGAATACTACATTCTGGAAACCAAAAACAGAATATAGAGTACAGAAAAAAAATCTTGTAAGCGTACAGGCCCTTAATATTTATACCATCAGGAATCTTACCAAGTCTCTCGCATATAAGATGCATGTTTAAGCATGTCACAGGGCAGAGTAAATGAGGCTAGGGTGCATTTTATTGTATTTCCTGAGTAGTTAAACCTTTTTTTTTTAATTTCCCAAATTGGGAAATAATAGAACTGCAAATATGGGTAACCCTTAGGGGAGGGAGGAATCGAACACGAGACCTCGAGGTCACTCCTCGAGGCCCCATGCCAACTCAACCAACCCTTTTGGGTTGTAGTTAAACCTTTTATCGTTACCATATGATATGGGTTTAACTTAGTCTGATCTTAGATATATGAACTCAGTTTAAAAATTATTGTTAGCTAGTCAATCGTAAGTTTTGTTGGTATATATGGTTATTGATTCCCATTTTGGTTTCTGGTGAAATTAGTAATTTTCTCACGGGTTTTTGTCTCTTCGGATAAAATAAAAAGGAAACAAGATGCTGCTACAATGTCAACAGATGGACCCAACATACTAGCTGCAAGTCGCGATGACATACTTTCACGGACCTGTGATAAAGATGGCCATGGTAGAGTTTATTGCATGAGCTTAAGGGCCAATTACAAACACGTAACTTTGGGAGAAGTCGAAGAATTACTGCTGAGCCTGTGCCAGATTTAATGGAAGAGCTCATCATGCTAAGAGAAAGTGGCTAAAGTTGATATAATGAAGTCTCAACTAGACGAACTACACACGATGAAGTCTGAATTAGAAGAAGTTAAGAGCATGAAGTCTCAACTAGAAGAATTCAACAAAATGAAGTCTATGATGGAAGAGTTCGAGATGAATTCCATACAAACCTAGAGTCAAGTTCGGAGGTAACATCCATTTCTTGTGGTTTGTATCAATTGCATAAGTGGAGTTCCATTGGTGTCAAACTTTCAATCTATTGGCAAATGAAGACTTTAGAGTTAATTGGGGAGTTTAGTGAGTACAATACATTTTATATTTTTATATAACTTAGATTTGAGAGCTAGACCAATGACATACCGAGCAAGTGGGCTTTTGTATACTCACAGGTATGACACTACTTGATGAGTGAGATGATGCTCTTTGCTGTGAGGTTATTTGATTGGTGACATGGAGGTAGAGAGATGAGTTGTTATTGATTGGTTATTCGATGAATGAGATGTTACTATTCGCCTTTTATTTTTCAGCTTATGTTATTCTTTTTGTCTATGAAAAACATGATATACATTCTTGTTTTGGACCACTTGAGTAATAGGTAATTAGCGTGTCCCATTTTGTAGGATGGTTATGACAGTGAGGAGCAAGAAGCAAACAATGCAAATGAAGACGAGTTTCCTTAAGTTGTTCGTGCTGCGTACTTGAGTGTGGTTGGTCTATATGCTTTATTAGTATTAGGTTATTTCATGGACATTAAGATTTGTTAGAGTAAAACATGAAAATTTTAGAACCTTTGCCAGAATAATGATGGTGAAACCTTTTGTGATGGTATTGTAATTAATGGTCAGATTGATGTCTTTTCTATGCAATTAGGTATTTGAGGATTATAATATTGTTACGGTTTGATGACATTTATTTCGTGCACTATTGTGAAATGAATTAGATGCAATAATTAGTGACAATAAATATGTATTTAGGAAAAACAGGAAATTGAACATGTGCCTACAAGAAGTTCTGTGGGTTCAAAAAAAAAGAGCTGTAGATTTGTATCTATTCCAACGACATGAAACGTCAGAAAAGAGAAAAAATGCCGACAGTATATCCGATGCCAAAAGTCTTAAAAACCATAGGCACAGAGGCGAAAAGGCCTGCGGTATATCCATAGGCAAAGAGGAAAAAGGCCTACAGTATATCCGTTGCCAAAAGTTTAAAACCGTTGGCAAAGAGGGAAAAAGGCAATGGTATATTTGTCTCCAAAAGTCTTAAAAACTATAGGCACAGATAGAAAAGGCTACGGTAATTCTATAGGTAAAAGTCAAAAAAAATGTGGGCATATGTCTAAAAGGCCTACGGTGTATCCGTAGGTAAAAGTCATAAGACCGTAGGTACAGAGGGAAAAAGGCATGCGGTATATATCCGTAGGTAAAAGTCTTGAAAAGAGCCTACGGTAAAAATCCTGAAAACCGTAGGCACAAAATGAAAAGCCTACAGTATATTCGTAGGCAAAAGTTTTAAAAACCATTGGTAAAAGGGACTTATGTCAAACTCAGCATAGGTATGTCCCTAAGGAACAGTCGTTGGCTTATGTCGTTACTTCCGTAGGCATATGTCTATGCCATCGGAAGAAGCACCAACGGTATACTACCGTAGGCATAGGATATGCTTACAGTATTCTTTACCTATGCCAATGCTTTAATACTATAGGCATAAACTGTTTCTCTTGTAGTGGGAGAACTAATTATGCACCTTCTAAAAATCTACCTATTCAATATACTAACATATTAGAGCTTAAGTTTTTTACTACTAACACCTCAAAGATAAAAAAAAATTCACAAATTAAGATCTTTCGAGAATAATTTACAAAAAGTAATATTACTTAATTTTTTAACAATATTTTACATTTTTTATATTTTTTACTATTTGTTTTGTTATGTTAAAGTGTTTTTAAGGTGATAATAGTTAAAATTAAGTCCTAACATGTTGATACATTGATTAAGTAGAGTTTTAAAAGGTGTAGAGTTGGTTTTCTACTTATAGAAGATAAACTAAAATTATGACAACAATAGTTACGAATTTTTAATATTAAATCAAAGTAAAGAATCATGATGCATGTGTAAGTTTAATAAATCTGGATAAAAAAGAAAAGGACTAAAAAACAAACATGATGGTGTGTCGCAAAATTGACCTCAAATTCTAAATTCAAAATCATATACACCAAATCATGTATGAAATCAAAGATAAATAATTCACAAATTAAGTTCTTTCAAAAATAATACCCAAGGTGATGTGACTTAATTTTTAAAATTTATATTACATTTTTTTATATTTTTTAGTATTTATTTTGTTATCTTAAAGTATTCTTGATGTGTTAACAGTTAAAATTAAGTCCTAATAGGTTGATACATTAATTAGGTAAAGTTTTACAAGGTGTAGAATTGATTTTCTATTCATATAAGATTAACTAAAAATGTGGTAACAATAGCAACTAATTTTTTAATAATAAATAAGTAAAGAATCATGATGCATGTGCAATTTTAATAATTAAATATGGATAAAAATGAAAAAGGACTCGAAAACAATAATGATGATCTGGCACAAAATTGACCTCAAATATTAAATTGGGAATCAGGTACACCAATACATGCAAAGAAAAAAGAATCAATACGAATATGTAACACCCGAAATTTTCGGAACGTTATACACTCGCTTGATTAATTCACTGAAATAATAATGCATCAACTCAACCAGATAATACAAGTCTGAGAGAGCAACAAAATCCATCAATTAAATCGTACTCCTAATAAGCTGTCACAAATAGAACATCGAAACTAAATTCAAAAATTTGTAAATGATAATCTTAACCCACGCAGGGGTTCTAATGACTAATACTAAACTTAAATTCACTCGCCTGCTTGTCTCTAGTCCAGTTTCAAGTAATCTAACGATGGTTACTACCTGCAGAAAGGAAGTCAAAGGGGAATAAGCTTTTAAGAACTCAGTAAGGTCGCTCAAACGAAGAAATTACTAAATAATTTACAGATGCAATTCGATGATAGTTTTGTTCGCAAATACAATTTGATGATAACTTCCAAAATTTTAGAACAATCATAAATAATTCGATCAGATATCAATAAAATTTTAGATATAATGCAAACAATCATAGATGCACTGACTAGTCCGTCCACGTATCAGTCCACACCAATACACCAATTAGTTCATTAAGGTACTAGCCCACACCAGTACACCGGCTAGTCCGTGGAGGTACTTGCCCACACCAAATTCTCCAATATACATCAACTCCCGCCAAAACACCCCAATGCAAAATGTCACGTCAATTAATAGAATGAGTACAATCAACAAAATAATGATTAAATCAATGCACAATGAGAAACAAATACATAGCATCCAATAGAATAGAATTTTCAATGAACGTGTAAGGCTCGAAACAGGGTATTAATGGCAATCAATGCAAATTTCATGACGATTATAATTGAGTCCAAAAGAATTTCGATAACAATTTAGAAACAATATTCGCGAGAACAAATGGATTAAGTGGGGTTTCAGAAGAAATCTCTTACCTCAATCCAAGCTAGGCAATGCTACCAAACCTCTATCAATAATCTCTGAATAACCTAGATTTGAAATCCATTTGTTAATACTATACTACAATACTATAAACCTAACATCGACTATCCACCACGTGCTCACTTCTAACCCCAAAATCGCACAACTCACAGTAGTTCCGCATATAACTAACCTAACCGAGAATCCCGTACACTCCTTAATGCGTAACAATATCCCCAAAATTCATAATAAATTACAATAAAATACTTTTATATCTTAAAACATTATAAAAAGTCAAAATATGAATTTTCTGAAATTTTGAATATTTTTTAATTAAAATAATTTCTTTAAAGGCAATAAAACCCCATAAATAGCCATAAATGTTTCTAGGTGAAACCAAAGTCCCATAAATTTTTCAATAGCTTTAAAATATACAAGGATAATATATAAATTAAAATCAAGAATTAAAAAGTGTCAAAATTTATTTAAAATTATTTGTTTAGCTAAATCAAATGTGATATGGATAATAATGGCAAATCAACTCTAAAATTTACAAAACTAAAACTAAGTTGTCTTTGTGATACAAATACTTTACAGAAATGTTTTCATAATTTAATATGAATTTTAAAGGCTTCAAACAAATTTTAGAGAAACTGAAATTTTAGAAAATATTAAAACTACCAAACGATATCAGAAAAATAGGAATTTTTAACTGTAATTCTAATATTGTACTAGGGACCATCCTGTAAAGTTTCATAATTTTTTGACAATTGTACAGTACCCAACAGCTACATGGTACAACTGTACAGGCACAGTGTACCACTCCATTACTCTACACCAGTCTCCTTCCTGTCACCTTCTGTCCAATCCGTAACACACTCACCAGCTTAGTGTTATTGTTCACGCAGTTCACTTGCACCCCTAGCACACTACAATTCACTCCACACACACACTAAAATCACACACATGGCAATACACAAACCCACTTCATGAAATCTCAAAACAAAATTTAACCCACAGTGTGAGTATTCTTATTCAAGCTATTTCTATACTATGAATAAAAGTCTGTACATGGTCATGGAAGGCCATGCAGGTTCAGTTGAAAATCATCCCATTCTGCAACAATTTAGAAGATTGGTGTCAAAGTTTCCTATCATGCATTGTCTTTATTTCTCATAGCTGGTTGTGCGCAGAGAGATTGCAAGAAACCTTGACACCAGTCACACTTTAACTCAGCATATAAGGTTAGATGATCAAGCATGGCTAGATAGCTTACCCATTTCCATCTCACAACTACCACAAATACACACACCCATCTCCATCTCACAATTAAACCACCACAAACACACACTTGCTCACCCACAAAACACTCACGGTGCTCCCTCACCCTCATCAATACACACACAAATACACACCTTTACTGCTGCAATGGCAGCAGTGCACACATATGCACATAGTAATTTCACACCCCCTCTCTCTTATATCCCCTCCCTGAATATACACCAACACATAGTACGCGCACACATTTTCACTCAGTAATCTTCACACACCAAAACCCACGGCTTCTACGCCTACAGTAGTTCCGAATCACCTTCACATATTACCCACATCTATGGCTCTTAACACAGATAAAGGCATTGTAATCTGTAACAGTGTAAGAGGGCTTACCGGACGTTGGACTCTCTTCGCCGGATTTCATGGACGTCCTTCTCTGTCTCTTTTTGTGTAAATTCGTCCTTTGTGCAACTCTCTCCCTCTCTCGCGAACAAACACATAAATTGTTTCTCTCTCTTTCTCTCTTCTATGTTTCTCTCCTATGATTTTGTAACTGAAGTCTCCGTTCCTTTCTCTCTTTCTCTCCCTTTTCTTCTCTCTTTCTTCTTTTCTCTTCTCTGGCTTGTAAATGTTAACGAGATTTATGGGATCTAAATCCCATTTGTACCCATTTCTTCCTGATTCTTCTCCTTCTCCCCTTCTATTTTTATCATTATTTGTTTTTCAAATAAAACGAGTTGATTTAAACTTTCTCTTTAGTTATCGTCCCTTGGTCCCTCGCTTTCCTAATTAAAAGTGTTCACTTACTCTTTTCAAATAAATCAAATTTTATTTATTTTATGTATTTATTTATTTACCAACCCGCTTCATAATTGTCGCTAAAAGTTGATAGTAAAATTTGGTCACGTTAATTGTCACTAAAGACCAAAACCAGTATCTCTTATAACTACTATTGTTAAATTATAACTTAATTATAGTTCCTAAATATTGTCGCTAAAGATTACATAACTAATGCTCACCAATTCGTCGCTAAAGGTCTAATAAATAATTAATTGACATTTTTACCATAAAACCAACCTCAGATTTTGGGGTGTTACAGAATATGACTTACAAATAAAGATCTTTCTTTTTTATTTACAGAAATAATGTACAAAGTGAATATGACTTAATTTTTTGAAAATGGCTTAAAAATACCCACATGGTATATTTAAGAAATTAATTATAATTATGTGACCTCAACTTCTAAATTGGGAATCATATATACCAATAAATACAAACTAAAAAAAGAATCAAACTAATATGACTTAACTCTTAAAAATATTTAAAATACAGAAATAACAGTTTAATTTCACAAATAATTTTCAAGATGAATGAATTAGAAATAATTAATGTTTATGGCACTACTTACGCGCCATGTCACCCCTTCTAACTATGCGACACATCATCCTCTTCGTTTTCGTATTTTTTTTTATTTTACTCCAACTTACTAACTTTAATATGATTTATTATTAAAACATTATAGGTCTAATTTGCCCAATTTTTCTATATCTTATAAACTAGAAAACTAATTCTACACCTTCTAAAACTCTACCTAATCAATATACTCTCATATTAGGCCTTTATTTTAACTTTTAACACTTCAAAACTACTTTAAAAATAAATATTCAAAGGTAATACACTAAAATAATCATCTACTTATTAACTCTTTAAAACAGTTTGTTATTGAAAAATCTTTTGGTATAATTGTTCTGATATTTGTAAATCTTCTAAAATTAGAAAATCAATTGTACAACTTTATATGTGCTATATGATAGACATATATTAATGTCATAGGTTTTGATTTTTACTATTAATATCTTAAAAGCACTTTAAGAAAAATGAACTAAAACCACGACAATTATGTATGAAACTAAAGATTATACTCTCAAATTAAAAAACAGATTCATTTTACAGAAGCAACAAATAGACAAACAAAAGTTACAATTTTTTAAAATACCAAAATAGATATATATTTAAGAAATTAGTTTTACCTAAATAGCTCAAATTTTAAAATGAAAATCATATACACCTAACAAATGCAAAGAAGAGGAATCATACCTTATTTGACTTAATCTGGAAAAAAAAATTAAAATGCCAAACCCGAAATTCACTTTCACAAATTAATATTTAGTTAAATTACCTTAATCTTGCAAACTGAAATCATATACTCATTTTAAATACAAAAACAAAAAACTCAAATATAAGTATCAACTCAAAAGCACTGTGCATCATCAATAAAATAACTGATGAGATTCAATTAGATTACTCGCACTTTCAAAGGACTCAAATTAAGAAATAATGTAAAAACATGAGGGACAAAATCATATATTGAAATAAATGTTATATCTCATAAGTTGGAGATTTTTTTATACTATACTTAATTGATAAACTAAGTTATTGGTATTTAATTATGACCTTTATCACATAAAATAGTCAACATGATAAGAAGCAAAACTCTAAAGAGCAAAAGCTAAGTAAAGAAAAACTTGTACTCTCACTTGCACTTTAGAAAAACTCCAAATAAGAAGGAATATAAAAATATGAGAGACAAGATTATATATTGAAATAAATGTTGAAGCTTATACTAGGACTTAATATAATTACTAGCACTTTCAATATGGAAAATATTAGTAACTGCTAAAGTAAATGTTGTAGCTCATAATTACGGATGAAAAATTGCTTTATACTCTTAACCAATAAATGAAAATTTTATTAGGACAGGCGTTACTACAATCACCTGAGTATTTTATAAAATTAGAACTTAATCAACAATCTACAAAGCAAAAAGATAAAGTAAGTGAACATATGTTTTAACCTTCCGTCATTACAGTCCCTTCTATTAAAATCTATACAATAAACTAAACATGAAAAAAGTTTTTATCCATTTGACATGTCTTTTCTCAATCACGTAATAGTATGACAATTACTAAAAAAAAAAAATTGTATGACCGTTCTTTTCATATTATCTTTAAGTATCATGCGTAATTGTATGGTATTTCATAAAGATAATAAATGTGAAACCAGTTCAGTATTTACAAATTTGGAACATTTTCAATTTTTTGCCCTTTTTTTGTTTCTTTTGATTCTGATGATACTTATATGTGAAATGCATGAATCTAATATATTTTGAATTTGATATTTCACTTCACATGAATATAAATAAAGCTTTATTCAAAACTATCTACATAACACCTAAATACCTAACCTTAACTCTACTAAAATATATTAACATTCAAAAGTACGGATACATAAATCGTTAATTATAATCAACCTAGGCCTTGCCTGGGTAACCAGACTAGTATAAATATATAATAGACGAAGTGTTATGTGTTGTGGAAAGTTTTTTTTTAGTGTTCTTTTCCTTTTCTACTCCTTTCACTTGTGCAACACGTCATCTTTGTTCAATTTTGGGACACGTCATCATGTTTGTTTTGACTATTCATTTTTTACCTCTACTTATTAAAGTCCTAAATGCATCATAACTATTTATCATAATATTTTTTTTAAAAATGGTAGGTATTATTATCATAAATATAGTTAATCTTATAGGAATAAAAAAAATCAATTCTATTCCTTCTAAAACTCTACCTAATCAATTATCAATATCTTATAACTTCATTTTGACATTTTAACTATTTATACTTCGAAAGCACTTTAAATGATGAAATAAACATTCAAACATAAAGAACACTTAAATTACACATCATCATCATGCTTGATTTGGTGTTCTATTCCTATTTTACCTCTACTTTTTAATGTCATACATGCATGATGACTCTTTATTATAACTTATTATTAAAAAGAATAATTTTACATTTAAAACTCTACTTAATCAATATATCAAGATATTGGAACTTGATTTTGACTATAAACACACCAAAAGCACTTTAAATGACAAGATAAACACTCAAACATAAGTCACTTATGGAAATAAAAAAAATTAGTAGGTCACAAATTAAAATTCTTTTGTTTACACGGAAGCAACATGCAAAAAGAATATGAGTTAATTGTTCAAAATAATTTTAAAATATTAATATGAGATTTTACTTCATTAGTTAAATTTAATTACATCACATTAAACTTTTAAAACATATAAGCTTTTTTAAGTGTTCTTTTTCTTATTTATCCCTCTTACTTATGCGACACATCGTCTTATTTGTTTTCATGTCCTTTTCTTTTGTTACATAACTTATGAACTCTTTACTATAATTTATGACTAAAATATTTTTGAACATTATTGCCCCAATTGTTGTAAACCTTTTAAAATTAGGAAACCAATTCTAAAATTTTATTTAAATAAAATTGAAATTTAAATACACTAAATTTTTTAGTGTTCTTTTCCTTTTTACGCCTCCTACTTAAGCGATACATCATCCTATTTGTTTTGGTCATTTTCCTTTTCCACCCAAACTTAGTAACTATTTATTATGATTTATTGTTAAAAGATTATAGATATTATTGGCCCAATTTTTGTAAACTTTTTTAAAATTAGATAACTAATTCTAAACATTTTTAAAACACTAACTATTGAATATATTGATATATTAGGCCTTAGTTTTGACTGTTACTTCAGTAAAAGCACTTTAAAATTATTAAAAAGATAGAATCTCACAAGTATAAGATACGAAAGCCATGTATAAAAATTGAAGATTAATACTTAACATCTTCTCATATATGCAATATAATAAATGAATATGACTTCATTTTCAAGATTCTTTGAAATGCCAAAATAGCAGCTTACTTCACAAATTAATTTTAATATATTAACCTTAAAGTCTAATCTAGAAATCATATACTCTTATGAATGCCAAAGCAAAGAATCAAATAAAGCACATTTTTAAATTGATTACTTTATAAATAGATCAAAACGGCACCTCCAAAATTTGTTGAATATGATTGAATCCAATGCGCTTGATCCTAACAATGATCTTGAAGTGAAACAAATAAACATAGAGATTGTCACTAAAATGCTACGCTATTTATTTTATAGGTTTAATTCTATCTTTTAAAATGATGTTTATCTAAGAAATTTTTCGCCGCTACTAGGTTATAGAAAGATGCCTACAACCTCATAAAAAGATGACAGTCAATGGTCGTCGTATACTTTTAGTGGTACTTGTTTAGTGACTCTAAAAAGGTACTTTAAAGAATTATTGGATATGGTATCAATGAAAATGACGTGAAGCAAATTTATCTGTTAGTAACCGTTTTGTATGGAGGGTTATAGGGATTTTCATGGGTGGCAGGTAAAAATAATTCATAACCCGAAATGAATTAAAATTACTCCACGTGCTTCTATTTTAGTTCCAATGTCTATTTTTAGTTACCTATTTATATCTACAGAGTAAATTATCAATTGTACAATTTGTGCACCTTTTTAAGGATTTTTCTTTTCCAATACAATTGATTGTCACTGATTTTTAATTTAGTGCTCTATAATCAATTATACCAGAAATATTTGCTCAGTGTGATGTTGACAACTTTCACTTAATTTATGTTTTTATGTCATTGCTATAATATAAAGAGAAACCCTTTTTTTTTTTTTGCAAATATATGATGCGAGTATAATCCTCAGTTTAGTGTCTTAGTTCATTGAACTTCACAAAATTTTAGTAAAAACAGATAAAAATAAAATATAACTAAAGCCTAGGTTAGTTGGTTTCCTTATTTTTATTTTATTAATCTGTTCAAGATTAATAAGAGCAGTGCATATAATTTAAAAACAAATGCAACCAGCATAGAACTTTACCTAACCAATATATTACTCCCTTCATTTCACATAATTTTTTTGCAAGTACATTAAGGATTTAAGTCTTATATTGTATATTTTTCATTCTACTCTTTAAAGAGAGGAGGGGAAGAAAGTTAGTCATAAAAGAGAAATGGGTTAGTGTAGTGTTATATGTGGAGAGAGAAATAGAAGAAAAAACTGTGAGAAGGTGGGCCAGGAGAGAGAAAATGAGTACAAAGTTAAATGTTGAGAGAAAAATGGAATAAAAAAGTGTAAAAATGGCAAACATGTATAAAATACTTGCAAAATCTTTCTTAATTTGGAAAGTGAGCTATTTTTGTGGAACAATTTCAAAAAGAAAATATGATCAATTTTTAATGGAGAGAAGGAGTAATATTCAAGATTTTTTTCAGTACACGTATCAAAATGAATTGTAACTTCATTTTTTAAATATATTTTACAATGAATTATAATGATTTAAAGAATAAATTGTTCAATATAAAGTCATAAAATGTTACTACTTTGATGTGAAATAATTGATTACTCATTGTATGCTTCACTTTTTAAATACTTTATTTTAAAATTTTAAATCTTGCTAATTGTTAAGCACTTCAACATGCTTTACTATTGTGAAACAATTCCGGGATTATACTTTTATTGAATTTTTGTTGATTATGACACTGCTTATATGTGGAATGCTCGAAGCAATATGTTTTGAATCCGATGGTATCGTAGTTTTCCAAAACCATCAACACAATGTTTAAATACTCAATCTTAACTTTAGCAAAATATATTAAAACTCAAATGTATTGATAGCATTTAAATAGACTTCACTGGGTCTTGGCCGGGTTATCGAACTAGTAAATATGTAATAGACAAAGCATTATGCGTTGTGGAAGTGACACATCAGCTTTTCTAAGTGTTCTTTTATAATATCCTTTTAAATTTTCCATAATACGATGATAAATAGGTTTGGGCCTTTTTTGTAAAATTCAAAAAAAATTGGGTTAAATTTGCAAATTGTTAAAAATTGGGGGGTGTAAAATACCATTTTTTGTCTTGAATATATTTGGACAGCAACCCCCCCCCCCCCCCCCCCCAATTTCCGTTAGCCATTCAGCAACCCCTAAATCCAATGAATTATTCTTCCTCCCTTTCACCATTTCAGTTACAAAGAGAAGAGAAAGTGGAAGAAATAGAGAGAAGAGAGAGATTGGATCAAAGGTTGAGTTAGGGATCGAAGATCATGTTTCAAAGAAGGATTCCATAAGCTAATCACCCCTAAAACTGTCCCACGTGTGTGTGTGTGTGTGTGTGTGTGTTTTTTTTTTCTTCGCATAAAACCCCATAAATTTGATCATGGATCTTATATCGTTGTTATAGAATTTATTAGGGTGTTAGAGGAAGGAATTAGAGTAAAGAAAACGGAAAAAAAAAAAGCAAAATAGAAAAAAAAAAACCCATAAATTAGGGTTCTGCCCGAATTTGGAAGAAGATGAACAATAATCTACACGCTGAGCATGGTGGTGCGTGGCATAGCTTCCGGCCACTGTTCCGGCTAAGTTTTTTATAATCGCAGTGATATTTCAGTTTTAGAATTTCTGAGAATTTTTTCAGAATTTTCTAAAATTGTTTGCAATTTTTTTTATTTTGAGCAAATTTGAAACTTCTAAAATTTGTTTGAATTATTTAAAATGATTATTTAATTTTGAATTTTTCTTACTTTTATATATTTCTAAGATGTTCATTTCAAATTTCATAATTTTCACAGGTGATTTGTTATGATTTCAGTATCTCATTTGTTTGGGCAAAATGAATTATTTAATAATAGTGTTAAAGATATTTTTGACTTGATTTTAGTTTCTACATTTTTATTACAATTTTTTAAGTTATTTTAGAAATTAAAGGATTTATTTTGGCCTAAAAATTTTAATAGCTATTTTTTGGGATTTTCTAGTACTTAAGGCAACTATTTTTAAAGAGAAAATATTCAAATATTTAGTAGTTTGGTCTTATATATTGTTTTAAGCTATAAAATCATTTTATGATATGTATTGGGAATTTTGAGGTGTGGGTTAAGTCTTGAGGTTGTGTCAGGGATCCAACTAGTTTTGACTGTCTATGCGAACTATTACGGATTGGGTTATTCTGAGAATAGGAATGAGCACCATGCAAGTAGTTAGTATTGATCTTATTGTAATGTAGTTGAGACGGCATTCTGATATCTGTGTTGCCCCAACTTAGGTTAATCAGATGACCTCTGATTTTTGATTGATTGAGTGATTAGCTAGCGTCAGACTAAAGTAAGGATTTCTATCCGAACCCTACTTATTCACTTTGATTTTCTATGTTTTATTCTATTGTTTTTCGAATGTTACTAGACTCTGTTATGTTTTAAATTATGAATTATTGTCTTAAAAACCTTTCATCAAACCTTAAAATGCTCATTATTTGTTGTCTATCAAGTATTGAATAACATGTTGTATTATATATTGACATGATGTTCTATAGTGGTGTGTTTTGGCAGGAGTTGGTGTGTTTTGGCAGGAGTTGGTGTGTATTGGAGGATTTGGTGCATATTGGTGTAGGCTAATACCTTGATGGACTAGTCAGTGTAAATATTCATAGGTAGTTATCAGTGTTAGTGAGCATTATCTTTGTGGCTTTGTTAAGTGATTATCCTACACTGCTTGTGTGGCTTTGCAATTGTTCATGTTCAATAGCAGCTGTGATTGTTTGCATCGTATCTAAAGTCATATTGATATCTGATCGAACTAGATATAGAATCATTTTGGAACTCTTGAAAAACCAACATCGAATTGTATCTGTGGATTATTTCGTAATTCCTTCGTTTAAGCGACCTTACTGACCTCTCAAAAGTTCACTCTCGTTTAACTTTCTTTTTGCATGTAATGTTTACCAATAGATTGTTCGGAATTAGGTTTAGAACCGAGCATGAGAATTAGACCAACTGCGTGAATAAACTTTGCCAATTTATTATTCAGGTTTAAATTTAGTTTGCAATTTTGATTGTACACCGAGAGTATTACATTACTTAATGGTTTAGCGTTCTAATAATGGTCGTTCATTTGTTGTGCTTAAGGGTATTACTGTCTTAGTATAAATGATCAACTAAGTATTAATGTTTCGAAAATACCGGGATGTTACATCTTTTCCCTTTTTACCCTTTCAATTTTGGGACACGTCATTCTCTTTTACTTATGCGACATGTTATTGTGTTTGTCTTGATATCACATTCTTTTTCACATCTTCTTATTAAATTCACTCATTTATCATGATTCTTTACTCTATAATTTATTATTCAAAATTCATAAATATTATTGGCATGATTTTGCTAAACTTTATAAGAGTAAAAAATAAGTTTTGTACCTTCTAAAACTCTACCTATTCAATATAATAACACATTAGGTCTTAATTTTCACTACTAACACCTTAAAAGTACTTTAAGAATAAAATAAAATCTCACATATATATAAAATGAAAAATCATGTGTGAATCAAAGATAAATAATTCACAAATTAAGATATTTCGCAAATATTTTACAAAATTATTTTTTTATTGTTTATTTTGTTTACTTAAAGTGTTTTTAAGTGTTAATAGTTAAAATTAAGTTATGATATATTGATACATTGATTAGGTAGAGTTTTAGAAGGTGTAGAATTGATTTTCTACTCATATAAGGCAAAGTAAAATTATGGCAACAATAACTGTGAACTTTTAAATAATAAATCAATGTAAAGAATCATGAAAAATGTGTAATTTCAATAAACATGGATAAAAAGTAAAAGGACTCGAAAATAAACATGATTATATGTCACAAAATTGACCTCAAATTCAAAATTGGGAATCATGTACACCAAATTATGTATGAAATCGAAGATAAATAATTCATAAACTAAGATCTCTCAAAAATAATTTATAAAGTGATATGACTTAAATTTTATAATTTCTTTACTTTTTATATATATTTGAGTGTTTATTATGTTATATTTAAGTGTTTTTTAAGGTGTTAATAGTTAAAATTAAGTCTTAATATGTTAATACATTGATTAGGTAAAGTTCTAGAAGGTGTATAATCAGTTTTCTATTCATATAAGGTAAACTAAAATTATAACAACAATAGTTACGAATTTTATAATAATAAATCAAACTAAAGAATTATAAATATGGATATCAAAATAAAAAGACTCGAAAAGAAACATAATATTGTGTCGCAAAATTGAGCTCAAATTTAAAATTGGGAATCATAAACACTAATACATGCAAGCAAAAAAAGAATCAAAGCGAATATGACTTACAAATAAAGATCATTCTTTTCTATTACAGAAATAATGTACAAAGTGTGTAACATCCCGAAATTTTCAGAACGCTAACACTCACTCAATCATATACACTAAACAATATTATCCTCAAAACTTAACCAAATAATACCATAACTTTTAGAGCAACGCTAAAACATCTATCAACTTATTTTCTCTCAGTGTGCAATCATACCTAAAAGCTAAATATAAACCTAAATAATAAACTAGCAAATGCACCCACGCAAGGATTCTAACAATCAATACCAAAAATTAAATCCTTTTCTCTTTCACTCGCTCTAATCAATACTCAGGCAACCTGCGGAAAGGAAATCAAAGGAGAGTGAGCTCTTGAGAGCACAGTAAGTTTGATTAAAGATTTAAAAAATAACAAAACGATACGGACGATTTTACATATAGAGTCAAATAACATAATAACATACTTTCAAAGAATTTTGTTTTTGATGAAGTTACAGTCATTCAATATAAACATTGGAACGAGTATCTTCTCAATCCCTCAAGTAACAGTTATTCAAAACACTTTATGTATAATAAAAGGCAAATTACACATATGTCCCTGAGTTTGGATATAATTATAGTCAAGCACATTAAGTTTTAAAATTTAACATACTGTGACCAAACACTTTTAAAATGTATCAGCCGTGTCCATCCGTCAGGGTTCCGTCCAAAAATTATACTTTTTGTGTGATGTCATCAATATGTATTTCTAAAATGACAATACTACCCCTTGTACTGTATATTGAATATTTTTATTAAAAAAATTTATTTAAGATTTCAAGCCTTAATTTAAAGTCACAATTTGGATTTGGTTGAAACCCTAATTTACAAATTAGGGTTTTCTTGAAACCCTAATTTGCAAATTAGGGTTTTCTTGAAAACCTAATTTGCAAAAATTTGATATGTTCTCTCTCCCATTGCTGGTGACCAATCTCCTGCCGGCGTCGCCTTCATCGCCTGCGACGTCGCCATTCCCCTTCCATCTATTCTCTCTCCCAGCATCTCGCCCTCCCCCGGTAACCCCTTCCCTCGCCCTACACCGGCAGCGCCTTCCCTCGCCCCACGACGCCAGCCCCTTTCCTCGCCCCACGACGCCAGCACCTTCCCTCGCCCCACGACAGAAGCACCTTCCCTCCGCCGACCTAGATCTAAAATAAAGAGACGACCTTGATCTGAACATGGACATGGTCGCCGTCACCGAGCACCTCCGTTGCTGCTGCACCGTCTTCGACGCCCAACGTGAAATGAAGAGACAGGAGATGGAGAAAGAGAGGAAAGAGAGAAAAAAGATGAGGAAAATAGAATTTTTATTTTATTTAGGGGCAATTCAGTTTTTTCGTCAAAACCGTTACGTATTTTTGTATTCCGTTTGGTCAACGAACATAAGTGTAATTTGTCCAAACTATTGTCCTTACCTGTAATTATACCCTAACCTCAGGGACATAGGTGTAATTTGCCCTATAATAAAACAGAAATAGGAAACATTGAACATGAACAGTGCACTATAGTAAAGCCACCCCGGCAGTGCTCGATACGCTTTACATATGCATATGTACACTGACTAGTCTATTTAGGTATTAGTTTAACTCAACTAACAGACCACCCTTATAACTCCCAGAAAACTAACTCATGTCAACATTGAGAAGCAATAAACATAATTCAAAACATTTTACAATAATCGACTCAATAAAATATATGAGAATAAATAAAATATTTCAAACGATCGCTATAAGGTTCAAGCTAGGGTTTTATTGGCAATTTGAAAATATTTTTTATATCAATCATAAAAATTAGAGCTCAATAAAGTTCGTAAAGCTATTTGAATTCGAAACAGTAAAATAGAGCTCAGAGAGAAAATCCTTATCTTGATCCAAACTATGCAATGGTACGCAACCTCGATCAAAATTCTCTGAATAAACTTATATTTGCAATCCATTTGTTATAACTCAATCTATACTAAAAAGTTATGAATCTAATATCAACTACCCACCACGTGCTCACTTTTAACTCTGAAATTGCGCAACTCAAAGTGGGTTCCGCACACGACCAACCTAACCGAAAATTCTGTACGCTCCTTAATACGTAACGATATCCCAAAATTTATAATACATTACAATAAAACACTTTTATTGCTTAAACATTATAAAAAGTCAAATATAAAATTTCTATAATTTTGAATATTTTTAATTTAAATAATTTCTTTAAATGCTATAAAAATCAATAAATAGCCATAATTTTTTCCTGGTGACATAAAATCCCATAATTTTTATAACAGCTTTAAGATACGTGTAAAGATAAAATTAAAATGAGAAGTTAAAAGGCTTTAAAATGATTTTTAAATTATTTATTTTTCTCAAATCAATGCGATACGGAAACTATAGCAAATCAACTTTAAAAATCACCAAGCTTAATCTGGGACTTCTTTATACTATAAAAACATTATTATAATTTTTTTCAAAATATTTTCATGACTTTGAAGGCTCCAAAAGAATTTTACAAGTCTAAGCTTACAGAAAATATTAAAAATACATATGATTTCAGAAAATTATAAAATTTTACCAGAAATTCTAATATAACCTAAGGTATTATACTTAAAATTTTCACCTACTAATGTTCACTATACACTATCCAATGCACGTAACGAACCTAACGCTACCCTTATACACACACATGCGCACAGCTTACAAGTTACACCCATTTTCACCTGCTGCTTCGGCAGCTTCTCTTTTCTTCTAAACACACACAAGCACACATGCACCTTGTTGCTGCTAAAAAATATGCTCCGCGTACATTGCGGAACCCGAGCCTGGACCGATGACATGCAAGACAGAAAACGAGTGACCGTCGGGTGGGGTTCCCGACAGAGAACTCTCCGATGCTTAAGTCAGAGCGTAGCTACAAGATAGTAACTCTGAAAAGACATGAATTGTGTAGTTATCCCATAACTGGAGGGGTAGAACCCTTTATATAGCTGTAGGAGAAGACTCCTAGTAAGACTGGGCCGTGGGCCAGATGTGTTAGGATCCTTGAGGATCACATCACAATCCCTAATAAGGTAATCATTGATCTCCTAGTTTGACTAGGATTGCCGGGTATTCCCTAATTATTGGAAGTTATATTTGAGTTATATCATAAGCCCCCCACTTCCTTAGCTAAAATGTTTGGCTGAGGAAGTTTATACCTGGTGTCTCGATACATGCGTCAGATTTGTAAGTGATTCCCATCCACTTGTAGGGGTAACAATATTTCGCTCTTCCAAGTGCTCTGACCTAAGCGGGAGCTTAAGCCTTAGAACTTTGCCCAAGTAGGGCGCTAGAACCCTAGCTCTCGAGAGCTAAGTTTTAGAATGTCGCCTGAGTAGGCTATTCGGAATCATCTTTAGAAAGATGAATCATGGTATCTCGAGATCCTTTAGGGGCTGTGCCCCATGGTAGCCTCTCTCAGGAGAGGACACAAAGTTGTGCATGCAAGTTGTTGCATGTGCTAAGTGTTTGAATGTCCCCTCGAGGGGTCACCTCTCATTTGGAGGGTGTTCATTTTGTGCAAGTGTGTGTTCTTGAGCTCGAGCCGACCACATCATGCTTGCGTTTTACTTTGTCGCGAACTCTTATCATCAGCTAAGAGCTGGCAAAGAAGCCTCGCACTCACGCTTGGCTGGGTTTTGAATTGACAAAGAATGATGAGGGGATGAAGTCCCATAGTCCTTTGTCATTTCACGGGTTAGAACTGTAGCTAAACCGTTCGGATAGAGCTCGAGCTCTATCCTATCACCCTCGGGGGTGTTCGTCCCTCGAGGGACTGATGGAGCGCGGAGCTCACGCAAATACCCTCGGGGGTTTGACGGAACTTAAGAGTTCTCGTCTTACAGGCCCTCGGGGTGGATGGAGCCGGAGCTCATGCAATTACCCTCGAGGGTTCGACGAAATTTAAGAGTTCTTGTCTTACACGCCCTCGGGGGTTTAACGGAACTTGGAGTTCTTGTCGTACACGCCCTCGGGGGTTTAACAGGACTTTAGAGTCCTCGTTGTACGTGCCTTTAAGGGTTTGACGGAACTTAGAATTCTAGTCATTTGTGCCCTCGGGGGTTTCTCGTCCTTGTTGCCGCGGTGCCAAATAAGAAGGCACGGGTCATGGAGCCCATAATATGGTCGCTGTGGCGAACCTCCCTGTCTGATAAGACACAAGGCATTAAGCCTATATAAGAATGATCTCATGAAATATAAAGCCCCCTGGCCTTTGAGAAGGCGTGAATATATAAAGACGGCTTTTTAGCCTACATCTAAGGCCTGGTCACAAGAAGACCTGTGGGAGCAATATAGAAGACCATAATCCGTCTGATAGATTGGACGAGCATATAAAGCTTGAGGATGCGTAGTCCGTCCGAGCAAGATGCCACTGATGATCAGTAGAGTAGCTGTCGCAGTTCATCAATATACTGAAAAGCAACTAGATTTAGTTTGCTGGTCGCATGAGCTTGAGCTTGCAGTTGTACCGGCATATTAGTGATGCTTATTAACAGAGGCTGACGATATGCTCTGATTCACTGATCGAGGTCACTGTGTGACCGAACATCACAAGATAATAAGAAATGCCGAGTCGGCAAGATGCTGCAGCAGAAAACCCTAAACGCGACTTCAAGTCACAGGGTGCTGTGAATTTTTTCCTTGCTTATAAAGTGGTTTATACGTCACCATTGATGTTTGCAGGCATAGTTTAAAACTTGCAAGAAATAAAAATATGTTACTGAAAAGACAGCCTTTAAAGCAATAAAGCATATAAAAATGTAACTTTTTTTAACACAGAATTAATAGCGATGTTCAGACACCGCGACCCCATTAGGGTTCTGCTGGTTAAGCTACTAATGTGTTGCACTGCGTGTCGCAAGTGAGCTTAAAAAGTCATAACAGTCAGTAAGACCCGACATGAGACGTGCTTGCCGTCAATTGACACAATTGCATAATGCTAGCCCAAAAAAGAACGTAGGTCTAAGTGACATAGAAGTGCACAAAGAGTAGCGTTTGGAAGGCTTGCTAGCGCCCAAAATCGTAATCGCTTAATTTTTAACGACACACCGAGCATATAAAATATGCACAGATTTTAAAAAAAAAAAGAAGTAATACACATGTTAAATAGTTGAGACCCTTAAATTGGTCTTTTTCTTTAAAAGCTTAATGCTTTAGAAAGCATGTGGCCTAAGTCAAATAAATAAGACCATATGGGTCTTAAGCATAAATATGCACTTTCAGGGGGGTCAAAGCATTAAATACTTTAAAAGGAAGGAGTGATGTCACCTGGTCTTGCTCCATTCCTCTTTGAAGACCGAAGAGCCTTGGTCGGCGCAACGCCGCACGAGAGCATCCACCACCGGACAGCAGGGACGAAGGCAGCGTAACAGTGGTGTGGCGGTGGGGCGCTAGCGGCGCTTCTAGCCGTGGTTTCGGCCAGCGATCTTGACGGAGTGGTGCCGTTTCTTTTGGTCATAATGCACGGAGCTGTCCCCTTGCCACGGTAGCGCAAATCTGAGGGGAAGGAGGAGCCGGTGGCGAGTTGTTGTAGATCTGGAGCAATGATGGCCGCGGTGGCACGGATTTGGACCGGAGGGCAGCACCTCCTATTAGCCGGCAAGACCATCTGGGTCGATGTTCAGGATCTCGAATGCGACCACAACCAACAAGATTGTAGATCTCGCCGGCGAGGAAGGCGTCGAGCTAGCGGCAGACAGAATCTGCAAAGAAAGGTGGTGTCGACTGGTTCCTCGGTGGTGACGCCAACTACTGGTGGTGTCGTCTAGTCGCGGCGGTGATCCGTTAGCGTTGCGCGACGGTGGTTGCGGCGATGGCGCCGCTTGACTTGCCGTGCAGACGCCTTCTCCCTTTTTTTTCTTGCCTTGTTGCTCTGGCAGCTTCACGGCAAACATCGATGATTTTGTAGTGGATAACGCGAACTCAAAGGTCTTCAACAGCGCAACACCCGAGATGGGGCAGATTGATTTCATCGTCGACGATACCGCGAATATTGTTGTGGCAGCAACCTCCTGTTGTGGTGGTTTTGTAGTGGATAACGCGAACTCAGAGGTCTTCAACAGCGCAACGCCCGAGATTGGGCAGATTGATTTCGTCGTCGACACGAGTATTGTTGTGGCAGCAACCTCTTGTCGTGGGGTTTGTTGGTGACAGCCTCCGGCGGCGCTGCTTCCTCCTCTTTTTTTTATGTGTGGCCGTTGTTGTCGCTGCTGCAGCTTTGTGGCAGCGGCCGACTGTGACCCCGATGCTCTGGTGGCTTTGCCATGGTTGTGCAGGCATGGGCCTGCCCGTGATTGGGGCGGCATTGCCTTACTCCTTGGTTTTGCGTTGATGACGACAGAACCGTTTGACGACAGTAGGGCCATCGGTGGCCTGGCTGCCGGCGACAGCTTGTTCTATCCCAAAGTCAATATTTTTTTTATTGCGATGACAATTGAATCTGACGTCCGCAGTGGCGGTGATTCTGTAATAGTTTCGACAATTAGCTGCTAACAATTCGCGGTACAATCGTACAGGTTTCTTGAGGTCAACGGCTAGGTTGGTGGGTCTCATAGATGGCGTCAATCTGTTGCTGCTAAAAATATACTCCGTGTAAATTGCAGAACCCAAGCCTGGACCGATGACCTGCAAGACAGAAAACGAGTGACCGTCGGGTGGGGTTCCCGGCAGAGAACTCTCCGATGCTTAAGTCAGAGCGCAGCTACAGGATAGTAACTCTGAAAAAACATGAATTGTATGGTTGTCCCATACCTGGAGGGGTAAACCCCTTTATATAACTGTAGGAGAAGACTCCTAGTAGGACTGGGCCATGGGCCAGATGCGTTAGGATCCTCGAGGATCACGTCACAATCCCTAATAAGGTAATCATTGATCTCCCAGTTTGACTAGGATTGCCGGGTATTCCCTAATTATTGAGAGTTATATTTGAGTTATATCACACCTCACCACCTTTAAACATGTTCACACACACATTTACACATCACTTACCCACACAAAACACACACCTGAAAAACACAATACACACACTTTCACACAGCTTACACACATCTCCTCTCACACCCATTGTCCTCTTTTTTTTTCTTTTTACACATTCATGCAACTCACCCACTCACATCCACACAACACAAACATGCACTCGTCTCCCCTCACCCACTACCGTCTCTTCTCTTTTTTTTCTTTTTTTTCATTCACTTCCACCGATTTATATACATATAATATACACCACATCTACACTTACAACACACATAACACATCTCACTACACATTACACTTCACCCAGTACACATGCACGCACACACAGCACATGCAAGCACACACATGAACCCACGCATACACTCACATATACACATACCTCCACACACAGTAAGCACCCAAACACACATGTATTCAGGCATATAGCTGCCGTGACGCATATAGCTGCCTTCACGACAGCTTTACACACACAGACGACACATGCAAAACTATACACACCCACACATCCAAGCACACAAACATCCACACTCAGACTGCCTTCATGGCAGCCTTCGCGCCCTTCACACAGCTTCTCACTGCATCTCCTTTTCTCACACTCAACCCACAAACTCACACAAACCCACACAATGTCATACAGATCCAGCCCCCCTTCACAGCATCTCCTTCGCGTGGCAACCACCACCCTAAAGGACAATCTTTCATCCTTTAAATGCATCCACAAAGGTACATAGTCACAGCCACAGCCACCATGGTTGTGACCTGCTTGAACCCTTTGTTAACCACGGTATCACAATTTCTTCCTTTTCTCTCATGCACAGTTTCCCCCTCTCTGCCTAATACATATGCAATTTATTTCTACACAACACTGACAAATATATACCCTGTAATTGCATGGCAGCCATGGTCTCTCTCTCTCTCTCTCTCTCTCTCTCTCTCTCTCTCTTCTAAACCCACAGCCCATTCTCTCTCTCACACAACAGTCCATGGCTGCCTAAATTCCTCTCTTTCTCACGGTAACTCTCTCTCTCTCTTTCTTCCTTGCCTCTCATACACCCACAACTCTCAGCAAACACATGGCTATATAAATATAAATCCATATATTAAATTAATTCTTACCAAAAAAAATAATCCGACCACCAGCAATTGTGCTTCTTTTCTTCACTCTGCGTTTCTAAGTATTAATGAAAGCGATGGAGAATGGAAGCTGACTGTAACATCCTAAAATTTGTGAAACCTTAAACATTCGATCGTTCAGTTCACTAAGACAATATTATCCTCTACCTCAATAAATAATGCAACAAGCTGCCAAAGCAACTAAACCATTAATCATAATCTTAGTAAACTATCGTAGGTAAAACATCAATCTAAGTCTTAAAAGTTTAACCAGTACCATTCACCCAGGCAGGGGTTCTAATGGACAATACAATAACTTAAATTCACTAGCTCGCTTGCTTCTAGTCTGGTTTCAAGTAATCTAACGCTGGTTACTACCTGCAAATAGGAAGTTAAAGGAGAGTGAGCTTTTGAGAGCTCAGTAAGGTCACTCAAACGAAGAAATTACGAAACAATTCACAGATGCAATTCAATGATAATATTTTCAAGAGTTTCAAAAGAATCATAACTAGTTCAATCAGTTATCAACAAAATTTTCAGATACGACGCAAACAATCACAGATACACCGACTTGTCCTTCAAGGTACTAGTCCACACCAATACGCCGACTAGTCCGTCAAGGTACTAGCCCACGTCAATACACCGACTAGTCCGTCAAGGTACTAGCCCACACCAAATCCTCAAATATACTCCAACTCCCGCCAAAACACACCAATGCAAATCTCATATCAATTAACAGAACGACGAATAACAATATTACAATCATTAAATTGATGCACAACGAGAAATAAATACGGAGCATCGAATAGGATTTCTAATAAACGTGTAAGACTCAAAACAAGGTATTAATGGCAACCGATACAATTTCATAACAACTATAATTGAGTCCAATGAAACTTCAATTAATTTTAAAAATAATGTTTATGATATCAAAGAGATGAAATAGGGTTTCGGAAGAAATTCCATACCTCAGTTTAAGCTATGCACTACTATTCAACTTGTTCAAAATCCTCGAGTTAACCTATATTGACAATTTAATTATTAGAATACAATCTAGTCTCATACACTATGAACTCAATGCTTATAAAATACTTTTATAGCTTTAAAACAGTATAATTTTATGAATTTTAATTTTCTGAATTTTTTGAATTTTTTAATAAAAATAATTTTCTTAAATACCAAAAAAACCCAAAAACAACAATTAATTCTTCTAACTCAAATCGAAGTCCCATAATTTTCATACTATCTTTATAATATATAAGAAAAATATAGAAATCAAAATTAGAATTTAAAAAAGCATCAAAATCATTTGAAAATCATTCGTTTTATTAAATCAAATGCGATACGGGTTAAGATAATAAATCAACTCAGAATTTTATGAAACCTAAATTGAGTTGTTTTTTATAATAAAAGCATTGCTGTAATTTTTTCAAATTTTAATATTAGTCATAAATGCTCAAAACAAATTTTAGAATAGATGCACTTGCGAATATATTAAAAATAGCAAATGATATAAAAAAAAATATCAAATTTGGACAGAAATTCTAATGTTGTATAAGAACCATCCTTTAAAGTTTTAGAGTTTTTTGACAATCGTAAAATACTCAACAGTCACGTGGTACAACTGTACAAGCACAGTGTACCACTACACTGCAAAAACCCATTACTGTTCACCCGTCTCCGTCCTTTCACCTTCTGTCCAATCCATAACACACTCCTCAGCTCACTGTTACTATTCACACAGCTTCACTTTCACCCCTAGCACAATACAATTCACTCTATTAACATTCATATATACACATCCAAGAGATCGATTATCCTTAGTGGTTGGCAAACATTGTGATGGTGCCCAAGCCTAGCGGCAAATGGCACATCTGTATTGACTGCACCGACTTGAACAAAGCATGTCCCAAAAATAGTTATCCCTTCCGTAAATCGATATTTCGATCGACGCTACATCCGGGCATGAGCTCTTATGCTCCATGGATGCCTTCTCCAGCTATACTCAGATTCAGATGCATGAAGACAATGCGTCTAAAACGTCCTTCATCACGGACCAGGGCTTAGTTAACTACAAAGTGATGCCATTCGGCCTAAAAATTATGAGGTCATCTATCAGCGTTAGGTTGAAAAAATATTCAAGCCATTGGTGGGAAGGAACATGGAATTTGATGTCGAAGATAGGCAAATCAAAAGTCTTCACACAAAAGATCACGAAGCCAACCTTGAAGAGTGATTTGTGCTCATACACAATTATCACATGCCCCTCAACCTGGATAAATGCGCCTTTGGAGTCTTCTCAGGGGAACCCTGAGAAGATCAGAGCTATTCAAGACATGGAAGAACCAAGGAGGTGCAAGTGTTAGCTTGCAGCAGCCCTAAGTCAATTCTTCTCCAAGTCAGCTGAATGTTGTCTACCGTTCTTCAAAGCTTTGAAGAACCTGAAGAACTTTGACTGGACGAGCGAGTGCCAAGCCTCTTTTGAAGCTTTGAAAGATTATCTGGCTTTGCCTCTGCTCTTCTTCAAGCCCATCGCTAGAAAGGAATTATTCTTTTACGTGGCCATAGTTGATGTCTACCATCAGCGTTGTCCCCGTTTGGGAACAGAATAGTAGGCAGCTCCCAATATATTATGCTAGCGAAGTCTTCCAAGAAGTCAAGCTCCATTATCCAAGCATAGAAAAACTCGCCTTTGCACTCTTGATCGTCGCACGAAAGATTCAGCGTCACTGTCAATTGCACTTGATCACCGTGCATATATTAGACAAGCATGAGCTATCCGCCGGCTAGTCCCACAGTCTATCAAACTTGGTGAGTTCGACATCCAATACAAGCCTCACCCTTGTCTCAAGGTTCAAACTCTAGCCAATTTCATTGTCAAATGCACTCTCCCCATTGAAGATGAAACTCCACCTTACGAAGCTTGTAAAGGATATCTCTTTACCTAGACACTTTTTATGGCTCCTCTAACGCAAGTGGAAGCAAAACATGGCTGATCCCCGGGTCCGGATGGCCTTGTCATAGAGTATGCTCTCCGTTTTGACTTTCCTACCTTGAATAACAAGGTCGAATATGAAGCCTTGATAGTGGGTATGCACCTGGCCCGAGCTACACTAGTAAACTCTCTCCGTGCAAACAGCGAGTCCCAGCTAGTCATAAAGCATCTTTCAAGAGAGTTAGAAGCCTCAAAGATGGCTGAGTATTTTAATTAAGACAAAGAAACTTGTCAAATCCTTCACAAGATTCTCCATCACTAAAATCAACAGAGAGGGTAATGCCTCGGCCGATGCCCTATCTCAACTAGCTTCGCTTGTTAGGGTTCGACTGCACAATCCATTTGGAGCTCTTGCACGAGTCCAGCATTACCAAACATGAGGTGATGGACATTACTCTAGAGCCCTTAGGATGTATCTAATCATAGTTTATCTTTAAGACGAGACCTTACATGTGGAGATAAAGAAGGCTAGAAGTATTGTGAAATGCTCAGTAAGATATGCGATCGTAGAAGATGTTTTTACAAGCATTCATCTATGCTTCCCTATCTTCGATGTCTTACATTATATGAAGACAAGTATGCCTTTCGTGAAGTTCATGAAGGAATTTGCAGCCAAAACCTGGGTGGACGTGCACTCATACATAAAGTCATTCGGGAATGGTATTATCGGCCGACCATGTAACATAATGCATAAGAGTACACCAAGTGATGTATTGCTTATCAGTGCTTCTTCTCAATCCCCCAATAGGCACCAACACCTTTGGTTTCATTGAGCAGCCCCATACATTTTGCCATGTAGGGGATGGACTTCTTAGGCCCATTTTCTCCTGGCCTTCAACATAAATTTATGATTTTGGCAATGAACTATTTCATCAAGTGGGTGGAAATGGAAGCATTGGCCACCGTCACAAAGAACAAGTGTGAGGACATCTTCTAGCAAGTCATTGTCTGTCGGTTCAGGATCCCTCACGCATTGGCCACCGATAGTGGAAAGCAGGTCAATAATCAAAATAGAACTCTCCTCCATGGCATTAAGAAGAAACTAGATACAATAAAAAGCCTCTGGTGGACAAGCTCCCTAACATCCTTTGGGCTTGTTGCACTACGACGAGGAACCCCATGGGCAAGACCTTGTATAACTTGGCTTTTAGCACTGAGGCCCTCATTCCTATTGAGGTCGGCCTGCCATCTTTTTGGCTCACAGCCTATGACCCCTCTGAGAATGATGAGGCTCTTTGTGCCAACCTGAACCTATTGGATGAGAAAAGAGAATAAGCATAGGCTTGGCTTGCCTTTTATAAACAGAAAGCCGCTAAGTTTCATGATCAACGGACTTGCCCTCATGCTTTTTGCATTGCGGACCTCGTACTATGCAGAATGAAAACTTTGGCCCCCAAAGATGCCATCCATAAATTGGCACCTAATTCGGAGGCCCCTACTGAGTGACAAAGTTGGGTAGTCCAGGCTCCTACCATTTAAAAGATATGAGTGGCAAGTCAATCCCTCGGACCTGAAAAGCGACCCCATTAAGACGTCACTACTCATGAGCAAGACCAAAGTAGGGATCCATACCTCTACTACTCGAACATCTTGATCATCTTAGACTTGTCTTACACTTTGTTTTTTTAGATTAGGCTAGTTAGTTTTTTTTTTTCATTTGGCCTTATGAGGCATAGCATTGTAATCGCCTTTTGCCACATTCATAAATAAAACCAAGTATTGCAAAAATCTGAATTCCATTCATAATAAACGGAATATTACATATAAGGGCTTCAAGGCCATATACAAAAAGAGGCTTAAACTACTAATTACTTAGCCTTTGTCTGCTATTAACCTGACCTTTCTACAACCTGCTGGCTTTCGCTCAATCCCGAGCCTTCACCCTTGACTGCTGAGTGTTGTACCCTAATGACCTTCCATGAGCTATGCCCTAGTGTCCCCAAATTCAGGATGGTTGAAGGATTGGGACGAGTGCATGCTCGTATATAGTGAGGTCTAAATCTTAATGGTCTTTAGTGATGTCTACACCTATTCTAGCAGCGCACAAGAGCCATCCTAGAGTCACAAACTCATGTCCCCTCATAGGCCTGAGACTTCTTGAATTCATAAACTGCTTGGGACGTAATCTTCCCCTTATCGGCTTCATAGTGCTAAACCAACCCAACCTTGGACCGCTCTAAACCTAGTATCTTCATCTCCAGATCAGCCACCTTCTTCTCAACTTCCCAACGGAAGTTTTTATCAATCTAGATCTTCTTTTTCTCCTCATCCAACACATTCACAGTACTGATCAGTTTCTCCGCTCCTATTTGGACTTGAGCTAATGCCTGTAGAAGGAAGGACATGTGAGAGTTTAAACAATCAATTGAAAGCATATTAGAGATGTAAGTGTTGCTCGCCTATGCTTCCATTAGACATGGCAAGGGGGTCATACTCAGAAAGAGTGACGCGATCCATGGGGATGATCACTTTGTTAACCATTCCCATGCAATTTAAGCATTCTTCATACTGACTCATCATCGTCTAGCTCTAATCTGGCTGATGAGGAGTATCTGACCTAGCAAATGAAGCAGGGTCAGCCTTCATTGGAGCATTCCTCTTCTTCGGCTCCTCATTGGCCATATCTAGACCAAGCACAACAAACTCTGACTCGCCCTCTTCGACTGAGGTTGTGATGTCTCTAAAGCATTGAGACCAAGATCTTGGACTACATAGTTTTTAGCGTTGATTGCCTGTAGTTCGTCGGGTATGACATCCCTCAATCTGAATCCTAGAACAACGAATAGAAGGGGTGCCCTTCCTTAAGCTCGACTGCTGTCGCTTGCTTGGGGTTTTCCAAACATCATATTTATTGTAAGAAAATAAGTGTTAGATGACAAAGAGCAAAAAAGGAGCACACACTTACAGAACAACAATTATCGAGATTTTGCTCGCCCTTTTCCTCATCAAGCCTCGGTAGTTAAAAATGGTTCTGCACTCACGAAGATGCTCATTACTTAAAGGATACTTGGAACTTATGCGCCTGACTTCTTTAAGCAGTTCAATGTGCTCAAGAATGACCTTCGTCAAGTCCTTTTCCCTCAAGGCATTGTAAGTCCTTGTGTCTAGCTCGGGATTTCACTCATTGGGAATGCCACACATCATACCCTTAGGAAGCTTGATGAACAAAAATATGTCCTTCCAATTATGTTTGGACGATGTGGGTTTGGAAAAAGGTTGGCATTGGCTTTGGAACGCCGACTCAAGAAGTACCAACCCACTTGTTATGTTATCATGCATATGGTGAAAGACATTTCATTGGTATATGAAGAAATACATAAATTGCCATGCGTAAGGAGATCACTGGTGTAACACCATATAATTTTCAGAGCGTTAGCTGATCAGTCAATCCATTCCTATCCTTTAATCATCTCTATTTCGCTAAGAAAACCCCAATGAATATTTATGTCAGAGCTTCTATAATCAAATTCTCAACTAATCATTCTTAAACGGAAGGACTAAATTAAAGTACTCAATAAGTTACACATTGATTTCCTTGCATGGGCTTAAATAAATAAAATAATGAAATCTAATTTAACTCTATGACTAGGCTCTAACCCATCCTAAAAATCTATTGACAATTATTAACTGTAGAAGGGAACAATAAGAGGGGAACAGATGGATTTGAGTTATGAGGAGACGCCGGTGGGAATATTAGATCGTCGTGAACAAATAGTGAGGACCAAGGTGATACCACTAGTAAAGTACTATGGAGAAATCACACTACCGAGTAGGTTACCTGGGAACCAGAGGAGGCCATGCAAAGTACTTACCCTTATCTTTTTGACACTACATGTGCTTAAATTCGAGGACGAATTTTTTTATAAGTTGAGGAGAGTGTAAAACTCTGAAAAGCCTATATACTTTTAAGGGGCAAATTTAAAATTTTTAGCGTCGGTGTATTTATTAGAGATGATTAGTGAAGCGGGGTAACATAACACCCTATAAAATTTTCCTAGCATATAAATTATCATAAATAATTATTTTGGACTTTTTTATAATAATATAAAGTTTTGGGTAAAAATTAGAATAACTATCGAAAGTTTAGGGGCCTTTTTGTAATTTTCAACCTAGGGTTTTCTCTATATAACTTATGGTACAACTGTCCAACCCTCCATTCTCTTCCTCATCTGATACGTTTTAAAAGATAAAGATAGACGTAAAGAGAGAGAGAGAGAGAGAGAGAGAGAGAGAGTAAAAGGGGGAAGGAATGAAGGGATTTTCTGGCGATCGAATAGAAATTTTAATAAGTTTCTTTTTAGCTTTCCTCTCTTATATTTTTCATAGATTTTAGTTTAAGGGGGAGGCATGAGAGAACCATGAGGATTTTGTGCATTTACGGCTGCCGTAATCATAGTTATGAGTATAACTTGTATGTGTATATATGTGAGCAGAGAGGCTGCCTAAGGCAGTCAGGGAGTATGTTTATGTTCGTGTGTGTGTGTGGATAAAAAGAGGGGCTGCATTTCAGCCATGTAGATTGTGTGTATGTTAATATGTATTGTGTGTATAGATGTTTATGGAAGCGGGATATGGTAGTGGGTTCAAAAGACAACCTGTCATAAGGCAGGCTGTGCCTGTGTTGTGTATGTGTGTTTGGGAAGAATATGTGGGTTTGCGGGGGAAGGAAGACTGCCATGAGGCAATTTAATTATGGGTGTAAATATATGTGGGTATATGGGTCTGTGTGAGTGGTTGAGTTGCATTAGGGTGTTTGTATAAGTGTGTGACTGGTCATTGAGAGCATGAGAGTGTAGGAAAAGAAGAGAGAGAGGACCCACTACCGTGAGGCAGTAGGTGTGAGAGGTGCAAGATGGTTGTGTATTGTGTGTTTTGGAGTGTAGGTGTGTGTAATATATATATATATATATATATATATATATATATATATATGAATATGTGTAAACTAAAAAAGGGGTGTGAAAAAATGGTGCGCGTGTGTTTGTTTGTTTTGTGCTCACGTGTGTGTGTTGTGTGCGTGGTGAAGCTGCCAAGACGGAAGCTCTGTGTGTGTGTGTGTGTGTGTGTGTGTGTGTGTGTGTGTGCGTGCGCGCGCGCGCGCGATAGTGAATAAGTGAGTGAGTGAGTGAATATACATGTGGGTCAGTACTGTGTATGTGGTGTGTGCAATAGTGTGTGAGTAAGTGTTGTGTACATGTGTGTGGGGGTGGATATATGAGTTGTGTGCTATGTTCGTGGGTGAGGGTGTGAGGGTGTGTATGAGTAAGTGTTGTGTGCCTGAGTGCGTGTAATGTGTGAATGGTTGTGTGTTATTTTATAATAATGTGTGTGTTTGGTGAATGAGAGTGAGTTGCATATAGTAAACTGGTGCGAGTGAGGCTTGTGTTGATGTGGATCTTTGAGTGTAGAGAGTAAGAAGAGGGTGAAGTGGGTTTAGGGTCACAGCAGTTTGGGTGGTACCCTCGCTTGCACAAGTGTACCACCGGTTACTACCGACTAGCGTTAGGATCGACATGTGTGCTAGGAGGCACACGATGATCGTTAGTATGTCAAATTTTACACTAGGATACTTTAGGCTATAAGTTAGAATTTATGGCAAAATTTTTGTAATTTTCTGAAATCACATGTATTTTTAACATTTTTGTAAGTTTAACATTATAAAATTCTTTTGGGGTGCTTGAAGTTCACTTTAAATTCTACAAAAATTAGAATAATCTTCTTAAAGTATAAGTATGTCTCAGTATAAGTTTGGTGATTTTTAGAGTTAATTTGTTACCATCTTCATATGGCATTGGATTTAGCAAAACAAAAAATTTTAAAATAGTTTTAATGTCTTTTAAATTCTAATTTCAATTTTTAAAATGTTATACATATTTTAAAGTTCTTACAAAAATTATGAGTCTTTATCTCTAACTAGAAACAATTTATGGGCTTTTAGTGCATTTAAGAAAATTATTTTCAATTAAAAAATATTTTAAAATATTCAAAAATTATATTTCTATTTCATATGTTGTATGAAGTCATAAAGAATGCTTAATGAGAATTAATATCATTCCTGAGTTATTTTTGAACCTCGATGAGTGTGACAGGTCTTCTGTTTAAGTTGGCTGTGTGTGAGACCCACTTTGAATTGCGTCGTTCCGGGTTGAAGAGTGAGTACATTGTGAGTACTTTATTAGGTTTATAATATAATAGTGTAGAATGTGTTCTGATAAGTGATTTGTCAACCTAGGTTAATTCATGAGATTTTGATCGAGGGCATTTTAGCTTCGTTTTGCTTGGATCGAGGTAAGGAATTTTTATCCGAAATTCAATTTCATCTATTTGTCCATGTAAATATTTTTGAATTGTTATCATATTTTTTGGACTTTGTTATAATTGTTATATGCATCATTTTCCTTTAATACCCTGTTCTGAGCCTCACACTTTATTAGAAATCCTTATCGATGCTCAATATTTATTACTCGTTGAGTATCAATTTATCATCGTATTACCGATTATTGCATTTTGCATATTAACATGACTTGGTGTACTGAGGAGTTATAAGGGTCTGTATTGAGAGTGATATAAGGATGGTCTGTTATTACGAGAGACGCTAGTACTTTAATGATCTAGCTAGTGTTCATATGCATGTGCAACCACATAGTTAGTGAGCACACATGTGTGGCTTTGCTAGGTGTTACCCTGCACTGTCTATGTGGGTTTACATTCACTCATGTTCAATATCATTTTTAATTGAAATTGTATCTATCTATATCTAGTTTGAGGGATTGAGTTGAATCTTTTCCCTTATCGTTTTTGAAGTAAAGTTAATAATTGTTGTGTTCCCTCTTCTGAATCTTGAGCGACTTTACTGAGCTTTCAAAAGCTTAGCCTTTTTATTATTCCCTCTGCAGGTAATAATCGTTAGTAGATGTTCAGGATGGGTTAGAGCTGATAATTAATTTGGATTTTTATTATTTGTTTATTTAAGCCCCTACGAAGGAATTAGTATGTAACTTACTAAATTGAGTACTTTAATTTACTCCTTGTGTTTAAGAATGATTAGCTGAGAATTTGATTGTAGAAGCTCTAACATAAATATTTAAAGGGATTTATATAGTGAAATTGAGATGATTGAATAATAAGAACTGATAGATTGATTGGCAAACGCTCCAAAAATTTTGAGATGTTATAACTGGCCGAGCACAGATCATACATGTTATGCATCTTCACAAAGAAAGGGTGAATGGGTAACCTAAAGCCAATGCAAAAATATCCAAGTAGACAGCTACTTCATCTACTGTGCACATATTAGCCGCCTCTCCTTCACTTGAAAATCTCAACTCTACATACATAGGAATCACACAATGCTCCCTCAAGACTTTGAGATCATAGCTACTTAATCTACTTTTAAGAGTATGTGTGTTAAAGAGATTAAGACTATGAACCTGCTTGGCCAAGACTTCCTTTGCATTAGGTTGTCATGGCTCTTAGTAAGGAACTAAACAAATTCCTATGTCTAAAACCATAGGATCAAAAGTCATTTCTATCCTAACACTCTTAGTATTGTCGTTAAATTCGTAGACATGGTCACTACTTAGAGTTGATATGTTTTTGGATCAAAGAAATAAGATTCAAGGAAGTTGGAAGGATTTCGAGGCTTACTTGTAAGGAAAAAAGGCAAGAGTTGTTCTTCAGGTCTCAAGAACACCACTCTCTTTGACTCTTTCCCCTGATCAACTATAGCTTGCTTCTCACTCAAAACGAATGGAATAAGTAAAATGAGATGTGTTCTTCTTATATAGAGACTACATCATAATCTGATGGCTAGGATTTCATGACCGTTGAGATAACCAACACGTGGTGCTAAGCGATCAATAAGACAGGGGCATAGATTACCTTTGTGCCTCTTAAAGGAAACCTTAGCAAATCAAAAGTGGATGCATTCCATCAGTCAAGGGTCTTAGTCCCCTACTCGGTAGACCAAACAGAAGAGCTACGATGGACCCCCATCCATCTATGTTAGCCAGACTGAGCAGAAAAGCTCCTTAAGGCTCCTAGTTCCCTCTTCATTAGACCGAGAAGAAGAGCTATGATGGACCTATATCCATCTCTATTTGCTAGACCGAGCAGAAGAGGTCGTTAAGGCTCCAAGTCCTTGTTCGTTACACCGAATAGAAGAGCTATAATGGACCCTTATCCTTCACATCCTTCTACTTGCCAGATCGAAAAGAAGATGACCTTAAGGCTCATAATTCCGTGCTCGACAGGCCACGTTGAAGAGCTACAATGGACATTAACTGTTCGTTTAACCAAACAGACGAATTCCAAATGCTTACAAAGCTCTCTGCTCCTCCAACCAAGCTGACAAACTTAAAGGTGCCTTCATTCTTTTTGCTCATCTAGTCGAGCAGATGAGATCAAAGTTACCCTTAAGCTCTCTACTCGTCTAGTTGAGCAGACGAGCTCGAGGTGCCTCTGCACTCTCTACTCGTCTAGTCACCCAGACAAAGCTTAAATGAACCTTCATGCTAGACGAGCAGACGAGCTCTAAGGAAGCTTCACACTCTTTGCTCGTCTAGTCAAGCAGATGAGCTATCTTCAAAGAAGATTATCACTCTCCACTCGTTAAGCCTACTAAAAGATTGCCTAGGCCTTCGAGCTCCATTCACTTGGCCGATAAACAAGCCAAAATTTCCTCTACTCGACTTTGGAATGGAAAATGTCACTCTTGTCCTAAAACATTCCAATGCGGAATACACCCTATCTAGGACTCAAATCCTGATGCCTATTGGGGTACTAACTGATGGCAGTAACTGTAAACTCCGTCTTACCTTTAAAAGAAGACTATCCAATTACCACATTCTTTCCCAGAAAGAACATGGAATGGGGGGGCAAATATTATGGGGGGAAATGCACCCTTCTCGTAGTGTGACACGTGTCTCGGGGGGGCACGTAAAGAGTCTAATTACTCTTATCCAGATCAGGCATATGACTGAGTCAAATGCATTTCCCTTTCATCTGATAAGACCTCTGTGATCCATGCCACCTTTCTGGGAGGATATAGGGGTAACAATCTCCTAAAGAAAAGACTGCTAGCTGACTCCTAGTGGGAGTGGGACTCTTCTTCTGTATCTGAGACAGGCCACACTAGTGAGAGGTACGTTCACAAATTCTCACGGATACACACTCTCTTTCTCTGCTCACTTACTGATTTAAGCATCGGAGATTCTCTGTCGGAATTCCCTCCGGCGAGTCGATGATGTTATTTGTGCTATGCATGTCCTTTAGTGAGCTAATTTTGGTTTATCTAGATTTCAATCACAATAGTACTTAGAGCGACAAATTTGCACCTAATGTTATTTGTGGAATACTAAGAAGAGAGAAAATATTCGGTGGTTGTCTAACACCACGTCATTGGCATAGGTGGCGTTAGACTACCACTAATATCTTGTCAACTCAGCAAAATAATCACATGAGACAATAATAACAAATCTTGTTAGATAACCATGATTAGTAAAATCTTGAAATTCAAATTTTCACCAAAATTTTCAAAACCCCGCTCACCTATTTTCTGCCATTAATATATTTTCATTTCTTTTTTTCATTCTCTTTCTTCACCTTCATCTTTATTTTCTTTTCTCGTTCCATTTCACCTTTGCAGAAAATAAATCAGTCTCTTCACCGAGGCCAGAACCTAATTTATGGCGTTCATCAGAATTTCATAAATTTATCAGAATCTAAACACAAAATCATAGTGAGATCATACTTGAAGTTTACTCAGTAATGACCCCCATTTCGCAAAACTGCAACTATTGGTGAAATGGGAATGAGTAAGAGAAGGTACAAACTTGAAGTTTACCAGTTTTACAAAATCTAACAAAACACTGCACCTAGAGATGTCAATGGGCCGGGCTTGGGCCGGCCCAGCCCAAGCCCAGCGGGCCGCCAACGAAATCGGGTCGGGCCGGGCCAGAAGAAGTGAAAACCGGGCTGGGCCGGGCCTGAAAACTGATATACTTGGGCCCAGCCCTAGGCCCAATATTTTAGGGCCGGGCTTGGGCCGGCCCAGACCCAAAAAAAATTTTGGTTTTTTTTCCCTATTCTTAACTCCTTGTTATTCACATTTATAAAATAAATGGTTGGAGACTTGGAGCAACATCAAAAGCCTCAATCGCCAAACGAAACTAGTGTAAGAGGTTCCCCATTGACGTTGTAGTACGGTTCCCGTTACACAAGAGGGGCACTAGCAGTTAAACATGGGTGACTCTCTCATTAGTTTGTCTACTTCCTCCTTTTCTATATACATCCTTATATTTATTGTAAAACCATGACCACTGCAAAGAAGTTGCTACAAACCCTTTAAGACATTTGATTTCCAAAAATTTTACATTCCGAATGTGAAATTTTTAGAAGTATTAATATGTATGTAAACAATAATATTTCTAGCATTGAAATATTCAAACCGATAAAGTTAAATTGAAGATAAATGTGTTCATAGGCCCTCCTCCTTTTATCCGGGCTTGGGACCGGCTGCTTGTAAACAAACAGGCGAAGTTACCTATTTTTTTATATATATGAAAAAATATCTATCTTATTTATAAAAAAATATATATTATTTTGTGAAAATTTTTATTCTTAAAACTTAAGAAAAGGAAAATAAAAAGAAATTACCTAATCATCCGGAAGTACTTCAATATCCGAGTCACTGCTCTTCCTATCATCAATCGGTTTATCTTGCTCGCGGTATTTCGCATCAAGATAATCCTTCCAACATACACATAGCTCGAGCGACTCGGGGTTAAGACGACTCCTCCTGTCATCCAAAACCCTCCCGCTCGCTGAAAATGCCGACTCTGAAGCAACCGTGGAGGCTTGCACTGGCAGTACATCCCGTGCAATTTGGGATAAAGTTTTATACATGTTTTGATTTTGTTTCCAAAAATTTAACAAATTAAAATTAACCTGTTCTTGCATTGATAAATCAGAATAATGATCAGTATTTGAATATACACCAATCTCATTAAAAGAGGAAAAAGTAGACGAACCTGCCGAATTAGAAGTACCTTCACCTGGTAGTTGTCTTGCTACTAGATGTTCAAAGCCCTTAAGGTATGGCGCATAATACCTCTCAGCAGTCGATGATGAAGCTCGCCCGCGCACGTCAGCAGAATTACGATAGAGGTTGAACAGTTCCTCAAATGTCTTGCTCACTTTCGCTGTGAGTGCGGTTGTGTCCTCTACTGTGTAGCACATTAATTTCGATATCTCTTGTATCGAGACGTTCACGCCATGCAACTTTAACCTAGGATCTAAACAAGTAGCCACAGCAAAAATAACAGGCAGTTCACTCCAATATTTATTAAACTTTTTATCCATCACTTTTACTATTTCCTTAAAGGGTCCTATATATCTCCATTTTGTTAACATTGTAGCCATCTTGAGAATTTCTATTACAGCGAGAGGAGAGGTGGGATAGTACGTACCAGACAATAAATTGGTAGACGTGTAAAATACCTCCAAAAATTCAGCTAGGTATGTGGCCATCTGCCATTCCTCTTGAGTTGGCAAGCCGGCTGGGAACAAGGTTAGTAGAAAATGCGTATAGACTTCTCTGTATGCCAGAATGTGTAAAAGCATATGGTATGTAGAGTTCCACCTGTGGACCACATCTGTAACTGCTCTCCTGCGAGGCATATTATATTGAACACACAACGTTTTAAATTGTTGTGTTCTCGGACTCGAACTATTAACATACGCTGTCATACCCCTCATTTTGACAAGAATATCTCCTGCAGCAGCTAAACCATCTTGAACAATTAAATTAATTATATGACAAACACAACGAACATGAAATAATTTACCAGAAAGTACAGGTTTGAGGCTCTCCTTTAAAGCATCAACAGCAGCTGTATTGTTAGAAGCATTATCAAAACTAATACTCATAATCTTATCCTTTAATTTAAACGTGGTACATGCTTTTAATATAATAGTAGCAATGTTCATTCCATCATGCGGAAAAGGAAAGAGCTCGAAAGCGATGATTCTCTTGTGCATAATCCAATCTGCATCAATCCAATGGGCCGTCACACAAGTATAACTAACAAAAGTAAACGGAGATTGCCAAATATCAGAAGTAAGACTAACTTTACCGTCAAATTTATCGAAATAATCGATCAGGCGTGCTTTAGCAGCATTATACTGTCGGAGTGCATCGGATCTAGTTGTGTTTCTATGAACCTTTTTGTACAAAGGTTGAACGTATGTGTTCATATATCTAGAGTGCTTAGCATTATCGGCAAAAGAAAAGGCTTGTTCATCGTGAATAACAAATTCAGCGAGACCGTCTCTTTGCTCTCGCTGATTATAAACAAATAACTTACCGTCAAAAGATAACTGCGTTTGGGTAGGTTCGACGTGGCCTTGTCGAGGTGCACACTGAGGGTAATGCCTGTTAAGATGTCCATTACCACTACCAGACGAAAATAATTTAGCACAGTACTTACATCGAGCTTTTCGGATGCCGTCCACCGTAACTTCATCAAAATGATTCCAACACTCGGCTTTCTTTTTTTTCACCTTTTGGACTTCTGGCTCATTACCGGAGGCATTGCTCGGCCCTTCTTCATCATGACCGGCATAGGTTAAGATTATGCCACGGAGTAGTAGCTTCGCCAACCGAGCTGCGTCCTTGACTATAATGCGGGGGGTCTTGTGAAGGCGTGTATTCAAAATCTGGAATGTTTTGATTGAACTCCCAATTGGCTTGGGTATCTATCATACAGCCTGTACTCATTCGTCCAGGAACGAATGGTTGTGGTGGTGCTTGGATTGGTGTTTGTGATGGCCGTGGTGCTGGCGCTTGTGCTGGTGGTGGTGCTTGACCTGATGATGATGTTTTTCGTGATGATGATCCACGCCTTAATTTCTTCAGTAATCCAGCCATATTTGACGCTAAACTTTTTTATTAGATTGAAAAAATAAAACTAGAGCAGTAATAAGTAATTAGAAATAACAATTAAAAGAATTGAAGAGTAACAAATGAATAAGAGTAATTAGTAATTCAAAATTGGAGAGAGTTAGTAATTAAAAAGAATTTGTAATAGTAATTAATAAATAAGAATTCACTAATTACTAATTAGTAAACAAAATAATTAGAGAGTAACAAATGAATAAGAGGAGTAATTAGTAATTAGAATTTAGCAAGAGTAGTAATTAGTAAACAAGAGTAGTAATTAGCAAAAGTACTAATAAATAAACAGGAGTAGTAATTAGCAAGAGTAGTAATTGGAGAGAAAAATAGTAGCAAAGCTTGTAGAAATGTAGAATGTTTAGATAAGAGAGAGTAAGAAGATTGGTGTGAAAAATTAGAAAGAAATGGTGTGAATTTATAGATTTTTGAAACTTCACAAAAGACCAAAATACCCCTAACAACTATCCGTTTATAGTTGTTAGGGAGGGTAAAGTGTAAAAAATCTTAAAAGATTTAAAAAAGTTAATTTGACCAAAATACCCCCCAAACTAGCCGTTATATTGTTGTTGAGGGGGTAAAAGTGACATTTTTTGAATTAGTGGGGAATATAGCCGTTGGGGGGGGGGGGGGGGCAAAAATTTGAAAAAAGTGGACAGCCCAGAATTTAGGCCGAATTTGGGCCAATTTAAGGCCGAATCCGGGCCAAATTAGGGCCAAAACAGGGCCAGTTTCGGGCCAGGCTTTTTTTGGGCCGGGCCTAGGCCAGGCCATTTTTTCTGAAACCTTGGCCTGATCCAAGCCCAGGTCCAAGGCCCTAAATAGGCTGGCCTACACTGTTCATAACCGGGCTTGAGCCGGCCCGGGCTTTTTTCGGGCCACAACGGGCTGGGCCACGGGCCAACCGGCCCAATTGACATCTCTAACTGCACCTACTGCAGTCCCTCCATTGCCCTTGGTGATGAGAGTACTGAAGATGATTACGAAGGACCACCTTCGCACGTTACCGCTGCTATTGCCTCTTCTTGTTTTACCTTCATGCCTTCCATGGTTTCTTTGTGAATTTTTTGCATGTAAACAAGGTGAAATTTTCACGGTACAGAGTACATTAGTTTTGTTTTACAGTAATAGTGAAAATGAAAGAGAAAAGAGAAGAAAGATGAAAGTGAAGAAAGAGAATGAGAAAGAGAAGTGAAAATATATTGATGGTAAAAAATGGGTGAGCGGGATTTTCAAAATTTTAGGAACAATTTGAATTCTTATATTTCATTAACCGTGGTTATCTAAAGTTAGATTGTTAGTGTTGTCCCTGTTTGATAATTTTGTATAATTGACAAAATGTTAGTGATAATTTAACACCACTTATATCAGTGACGTAACGTTGAACAATCACCGAATATTTTCTCCGCCGAACCGAAAAAGAAGTCGTAGCTCTTCAAGCTTCAACGTCATTTTGTACTCTCTCGTGTTGTTTTGGAATAGGTTCGTTTTATGTTTTAAAAAAAGTCACTTTGCGAGAGAGACGAAAATAGCGTCTCTACCCTTCGATACATTCTTCCTTCCATAATTCTGATTATGTCACCATCTTCGGGTTTTTCGGCGTGTGGTTATATGGAAACTAGCTTTCTGCTTGTTAGGGTTGGTGTGTGGGATATTAGGGGTTATGGAGAGCTGGACGGCGATGTCGCTTCAAAGGTTCGAGATCGATTCTTTTACTAAGCCATAAATTCCGGTGCTGGAGATCGACTGGAGTTTGATAAAAGGGGTAAGCTATCTACTTCTTGGGATTTTCCTTGTTTAGGTGGTGGTAGCCTTCGGGGGTGTCGGGTTTTTTATAGTCGTACTGTCGTGGTTAGTGTTCGGATGGTGAGTCTAAGGTTAGGCTTTTTCTTCTAGGGTTTTTGTATTCCTCTCCTCTTAATTGATTCCCCCTTGGCCTAGAAAGGTTTTGCGGGTGTAATTGTGTTTATTAGTAGCTGTTAAATCTAGGTTGGGTTCGTCGGTGTTAGGTGGGATTTGGTTTGGGGCCAATTCCGACAGATCTCGGTTGATGGTGGTCAAGAGACGGTGATTCAGCAGGGTCTTGGTTGCTTGTGATTCAGAGGGGTCTCGGCTGTCGCTGCTGGTTACGAGGGTCCTCCGATGAAGATTTCTGAGGATTTTGGTTGGTGTTACTGCTGGGCCACGGTGAGGGCTTTCCGGGGGTTGGTAGCAGGTGGTTGGTCGGCGAAGGTGGTGTTTTTGGCACCGGAGCGGCGGCATAGGGAACGATGCCACGTTGCAGTAGAGAGGCCAGGTGTCCGGGTTAGGAGAGCAGTTGCCTCTATGCTGGAGACTTTTAATTGGTTTTTTTTTATAGTATTTATCTATTATAGTTTATAGTTATCGTGTATTATTAGGTTTTGATCTTGTTTGTTTTTAGCTAGGTGGTAGGTAGTTTTATTTGTTTTATTAGCTGTTTTTTTTTTCTCTTGTTTTCTTTTGGTATATCATCCATTTTAATTTGTCTTTTCACCTTTGGCTACTCTAAATATTCGGTTTAAAAATATATCCTGTTATATATTTATGAATATTCTCAACAACAAAAAAAGGTTCGTTTTGTGTTGTAACCTACAGGTGGCCAAGGCACTCATCCTAATTGGGCATAAACCTAGGTGCACTAAACAACTATTTAAGGAAAATAAAAGAAAACTTATAGCTTCTCGTCGACCTACAACCTATCTTTTGGTATCACGTCTTACTGATTTTGCCGTTATGTTGTTCATATTTTATCCTAAATGATTATCGTTAGAAATTCTTAGCATATCATAAGATTCCCGTTCTTGAAAACTCACACTCCTCAAGAGCTCACATCAACGGGAAGGTTTAGCATCTCGATGCCAGCTTTTCACCGCCTCGGACTGTAGTATGTTGTTAAGAGATAATTATGGTGAGTCTAAGGCCCCGTTTGACACTCTTTTTTTCCCTTTTTTTTTCAGTTTTAAAAACTGAAAAAAAAGGAGCGTTTGGTAACCATTTTTTTTTCAATTTAAAAAATCAGTTTTTAAACTGCAGAGTAAAAAAAAAACTCCAAAAACTGGTTTTTTTTTTCACTTTTGGTTTTTTTTTTTCGACCACCACCACCACCCTCCCACCGCCGGCAGCCACCGCCGGAGACTGCCGGCCGCCGGTGACCACCGCCGGAGACTGCCGACAACCACCTCCGGCCGCCGGCGACCACCGGCAGCCACCGCCGGAGACTGTCGGCAGCCATCTCCGGCCGCCGGCGACCACCGCCGGAGACTGCCGGCAGCCACCTCCGGCCGCCGGCGACCACCGCCGGAGACTGCCGGCAGCCACCTCCGGCCGCCGGCGACCACCGCCGGAGACTGCCGGCAGCCACCTCCGGCCGCCGGCGACCACCGCCGGAGACTGCCGGCAGCTACCTCCGGCCGCCGGCCACCACCGCCGGTGACTGCCGGCAGCCACCTCCGGCCGTCGGCCACCACCACCACCACCGTCGACCACCGCTACGCCCCACCACCGCCACCGCAAACCACCAAAAAAAAAAGTCAAAATAAAAAGGGTTACCAAACACCAAAAAAAAAAACCTCAAAAAAAAAAAGGGTTATCAAACACCCACTTGTTTTTATAAAAAAAAAAAATTAAGCTGCTCTTTAAAAACTGAAAACCAAAAAAAAAAATTTGTCAAACGAAGCCTAAGTACTTTGAAAAGATTGGCCTCCTGTTTTTACACCCACCTCAACTAGGTAGTACTACTCACTAGTCAGACTGTTCTAAGAACGAGAACAACTTCAAGGTGAAGGTTATTTTTCTTCAAATACGTACCAATGATGATATACCTAAAAGACATTTGACCAGGGCTTTGGGGGGGGTGGGGGGGGGGGGGGTTATGTGCCGATCTCCTGTTTGTTTTCTCAATGCACTTTTAACGGTGTTTTTAAAAATGGTACCCTTTCTTTTGATGTGTATGACATTACAAAAACGAACAAAATATGATTCTTATTCTACACTAGGCCATCGACTTCTTGCTACTAAGTCGGTCAGCTATTTGCTACCTTCCATTATGGCAACACCCCAACTGTTAAGAAATTTCGGGCTTTTGATCTTGGCATTTTTCTTAGCAACTTCTTGATTCCACTAGAATTCTGCGTATCTAACCATGTGAAACACCTTCCTTTGATGGTGAAATTTATCTATGAACCTGTCATCACCATAAAAGTTCAATAATTTTATTCTTGCTTAATCCCAATTCTTGAATTGCCACTTCGTTGTAATTTATGTAGGGGTTATATGATTTCCCTAAATTTACCGAAATGCTAAAGTTGTTCTTGCAAGAATCAAAAGTTGGATTTTTCCTTGCTTAACTACGAACTTCTTGACGGTCTAAGGCTATCGAACACAAGTGGGTTAGCTTGAGACTTGAGGTAAAATTTTAACTAAATGATAAGGTATTCTATACATTCAAAGCTTAATTTTTTGCTTCTTCACATAATGTTTGCTGATGACACTTGTTTTTCCTTCCACTTTGATCTTCTTAACTTTAAAACTCTAAAGCTACTCTTAGTGTGTGTTTGGATGATGTAAATGAACTGGGAGCTCCACTTTTATAGAGGATTTTGAAATACATTGTATAAAATCCCTTATTTAGATACTGATAAGATGGATTTTGAAATACATTATACAAAATTTCTTATTTGAATACTGATAAGATGGATTTATCTAATTTTAGGAGGAATTTAGAAAGGAAAATTGGTGTGTTAAAATCCCTTCTAAAAATAATTTGTCCAAACTAATTATTTGCACATCGCTTTCACAAAAAGAGTTTCCATAATTTTAGGTAATTTCTTGCATAAAAATAAGAGACTCTCTCATTAGTTTGTACATGTACACCATCAAATTATCTAGATTCAAATTTTCAAATGTAAATACACATAAAATACTCAATTTACAAAATTGCCCAAACATTAAATTTGTAATTTCATAAATTTGTAAATCAACAAATTATAAAATGAATGGATTTTGAAATACAAGTTGTTTCAAAAAACCTTCATCCAAACACACATCCAAGCCTTTACTACAACATCTCGGGGCAAGATTATCAATCCAAATAAGTCTTCGTTGGTCTTTAGTCCTAACACAGCCCATCAATGAGACAGTATATTCAGGTATCGGAGAACTTTGGCATTTATTTGGGAACCTTGCTCGACGTTGTCACGCACCTCAAAGAATTCTTCCAATCATGACTAAAACGAGTCGAGGATCGATGTGCAGGATGGAATTGTTTGCTACTGAATAAAGTTGGGCGCACTACACCTTCTATCTATTGTTCTCTGACTTCTCTCCAGTCTTCTTGCTTATGATAGACTTTCTTTTCCTGTCAATGTTCGCTACAAACTTAGTATGATCCTTAGTAGGTTATTGTGATCTTAAGAAGACCCTTCTTTATTTTAGGGTCTTCACCTCATTGACCAATTCTTCTTATGTAGTCCAAAACTTAATGGGACCTTAGCTTTCGAGAGGTAAGGCTTTTCAACCATGCTCTCCTGGCCAAGATAAGCTGGCGTGTCGTCAGAATTGCCCAAGTCCCTGATCGCTTGTGTTTTTAAGGCAAGGTACTGCAAATCTCGAATGTTCTTGCAGTCTATCACAGTTAATTACTGCTACTGTACTTGGAAAGGTATCAAAGCAAGCACCTGAACTCTTCTAAAGGGCACTATGTGGCAAGTTAAAGATGGAAAGACCATCAATATGTGCCATGGCAACTGGATACCTGCACTAAGAAATTGAAACCTGGCTTTTTTTCAAATCCACAATAACTTCACTGACAATAGTGTCTGACCTCATTTCTAACAGACTTTGGAATGCTATTGTACTAGATGACCTCTTCCCTGCACCCACCATTGGTTCCTTCAAGAGAATTCAAGTCTCGTTAGCCTGTCTACCTGGTATTGTGACACAGCGCTTTACTGTATCTTCAGCTTACAGCGTCCCCTTCTCAGAAAAACTCTTGCAACTTTCAACCAACACAAGGGGTCAATGTGCCCAGAGGGGTGTGGCAGAGCCTTTGGAACCTTAGTTTGCCTTCTACAATTATCATCTTTTTTTGGCAACTCATACTCGGCCGTAGCCTCTAAGAAAGTACCTCAACTCCATTGGCATACCCATCTCTCCACACTGGCCTTTAACGTAATCTTGAAATTGAAGCACCTGCACACCTCTTTCTTGATGGTAATAAATTCTCTCCATCTGGACATTCATTGATCTTTTCTCTGGCGACCGGGATTTCAAAGAATGGTTCACCGTCTGGATTACGCAGCCTTCATCATCAACTCTGGAAACGTCTCGTAACATAATTTTTCTTTCTCTTTGCCTTATTTGGAAAACACGAAACGATCATCTTCAAAATTCTTTTTGGGAAGCAAATTGCAGTTTTTTTCCCGCGTCACACATTATGCTCCAAATCTTTCCCAATAATTTCAGCTGACTCCAGTCCCATGACTAAAAGGTTGTTCTCATCTTCAACTCAGAGTTCCAGTGTCCGCCATAAAATACTACGCACCTACACGAACCAGTTGAAGCTTTCCTGCATGTAACTGTGATAGGCAGCAATTTGGACTTGACATCTCCTTGTTCTGTAATGGAACAGAGTGGACAAACAAACTTGAAGATTGTTTCACAGCATCATCCAACCACACTGCCTCCTTCAAACGACATCTTAATAGTGTCTTGTGGGCTAATGACGGAGTAAGAATTATGTATAAGATGGTCACCAACGTTTTAGAGTACCTTAATATGTTTAGTTTAAAGCTAATTTAAGAAATAAAATTCGCATTCTATTTTTTGTACTTGCACTCTACTTTGGACATTAAAATGAATAAAGTGTCCTTCAAAGGAATAGACTTCTTACTGTAAATACATAGCTACAAAAGTGAAAATAAATTGAAGTGTTAGAATTTCTTGATCGTTGTGTGGTCGGAATAATTTTGTTTATATTAATGAAGAACAATGGCTTCAAAAATATTATTGTACATAAATTTTTGGAAGATCATCAAACAAAATTATTAATGTCGGACTCATAACAAAAAACTACTTCATGCCAAAGGGTGCAGGTGGACACGTGCCCACTGTACGCACCACACCCCTCCCTCCGCCAATGTTGTGGGTTGTTACGCTAGGTTATAAACATGTAATTTTTTAGACTAACTGCTCTTACATCCTCTCTCAAATCGGCCGGATGAGCCCTCAAAATTGAAGAATGCCGGGATTAAATTTTACGCATTTTGCAATTCAACAATATCATAGTTCCAAACTTGAGAAAAGAAAGAACAGTCGAATGAAGATAGCACAGGACCGAGCTAGGACTATCAACAGTAATTAACTATGCAGCAGTCAATGATCGCTTTGGTTTGAGATTGTTAGCTTGGTTATTTTGTTTGAAGACTGTTGTGTACATGTTTTGCTTGTCATTCCTCTCCTTTTTTGTAACAACTTGAATTTGTGTAAGTTTCAACATGGTTGTAAATTTAAAGTAGCCGAGCTAATCATATAACTGAATAAGCAAATGCTTTGACGATATAAGTTTCTCCCGTCCGTAAAAACATTAAACCACAGAAGATGTCTTTTACAGGGATAAAACAATGTAATCAATCTTGGATATGGCTGCTTAAGAAATGGAGTAAGAGAAAGTGTTTGTTTTGTATTGACTTCAATTTAATTGTCAATGCAAAGCTACCCCACCTTTTGTGAACACCAAAACTACTACACCTTGTCACTGTTACCATAGGCCCAGCATAACTACTGTGATGGCTTGCTTCTTTGACAAAATTTTCACTTAAATGAAGGCACTGGAGTAACTTGCTTCAACATAAATCAGATCGGTCTGGATCGGCGGCCATTTTCACATGGGCCTATGGTGGGTATGAATGTGAGTGTGTGTACGGGCGCATGTGTGTATTGCAAGCCTGCAAAGCCTACTGCTTACCACTAAATAGGCTCCGAAAAAAAGCTTTCACGCAACTCGCCACTTGTGTCACATCCGAGTCAAAATCTACCAAGACTGTGTCGCTAAGAACAGTGTTGTAATTGGATATGATGAACCGTATGCTTAAATAAGCCTTTAAAATCACATCCAAGTCAAAATCTATCAAGATTGTGTCGCTAAGAACAGTGTTGTAATTGGATATGATGAACCGTATGCTTAAATAAGCCTTTAAAATCTTTTGCAAAATCTTTTGTGCTCTGACTCAGTCACTTTTGTTAACTATTCAGAGGAAGCAATATTTATGCTAATCGAGTGATGTGAACGTGCCCAATACACATGTAAGGCCTTAAGGTCAAACTAAGGAAACTTGTTATACATAGATCCTGCAATTACCAAAAAGGGAATTTGTCAAGTTTATAGTTCATGAAAACCAGGAATTTACACTTCACATTACTACAACCCACACCCAAATAAGAACTTTTGAAGAGATGTATAAATGGTATGTGGACTTGGTATTCTCTAAGAGGCTGGAAAAATGCTAATCACACAACGATGATGGAGAAAAGGCTAATTAAACAGAGTGTTCCCAACCTATCTTGGTCGGACCCAAGGACCCGCTAGGGGTCCCATTTTGCGCGAACACGTCAACACATTCAACGGTCTTTGTCATCAACGCATCAAATCGGTGAGCGCCCGTGTGCCCAAGACACGTGTTTTTCTCACTTTGCATTAGCGTGACCCACGAGAGCGCGATAGTCACGGCGAGACCACCCGAATACCTTTTCACCAAAAACTGCGACCGACGGCACAATCGGAGCAACGGGGTCAAGGGGCAAAGGCAATGACCAAACCCATTGGGTTGGCCTCGGCCTCCCCCAAGGCCATGGGGTCGGCCCCGGCCTCCCATGGGGGGTTGGCTTTGGCCTTCCCCCCCCCCCCCCCCGGTTCTTCACTTTTCGCGCAAAGTCCTTTTCGCACTTTTTTCACTTCGTACGCTTCGTATGTGACTTTGGCACCTTGTTCGTCACGTGGGTACGATTCACGTTGACAATGTCGTTGTAACGTAACTTTCGGATTCGTCATTACCCATCGAAACACCTATCGTCGGCTAGCCCGAAGTTCACCAAAAAGGGGGAGTGGCCTTGGCCTCCCTTCATGGGAGTTGGCCATTGGCCTTGGCCACCCCTTAAGGTCGGTCTCGGCCTCCCCAGGGGTGGTGGCCTTGGCCTTCCCCCAATTTTTGGCCTATGGCCTCCCCTCAATTTTTGGCCTATGGCCTCCCCCTCCGCGCCCACTTGTTTTCTCGAGTCTTTGCATCTCAACGATGTTTACGGACGTTCGTACATCAACCTCGCGACGTCCGTCGTCCGTGACTGCACACCGCTCCCGCGATGCCCATCGCCCAAAGTGAAGCGCTACCGTCGAATGACCCGTCGCCGATGACCGTATACCATCACTCCCAACTTTGTCATTACTACATGTTGCATGCATTATTTTGTTATCACAGGCACACTCAACTCACATCTCGTCTTCAGGACACCCGACGTGCGCTCGTGCGTTGTCTCCGCGACGTTCGTCGCCGCGCCCATGCGCCATCGTCATGATACGTGCCCCCGGCACCAAGTATTGCTCTGCGACGTTCGTTGCCACTCCACTTTCATAACATGTGCCCCCGGCACCAAGTATTGTTCCGCAACATTCGTCGTCACGCCGTGCGCCATCGTCATGATACGTGCCCCGGCACCAAGTATTGTTCCGCGATGTTCATCGCCGCGCCCGTGCGCCATCGTCATGATACATGCCCCGGCACCAAGTATTGTTCCGCGACGTTCGTCGCTTCGCCCGTGCGCCACTTCCATGACATGTGCCCACGACACCAGATATTATCTCCGCAACTTTCGTCGCCGCGCCTATGCGCCACTTCCATGACATGTGCCCACGGCACCAGGTATTGCCTCCGCGTCCGTGCGCCACTTCCATGACATGTGCCCACGGCACCAGGTATTGTCTAATGCCGTTGGCATCGCGCCCATGCGCCACAATCAATGTCTCGTGCTATAGCCACCGCGCCCATACGTCACAATCATGTTACGTGCTTCCGGGGGGCTCCGTTCGTAGTGCTCTGGCACGAGGACCCCTCGCAGCGGGATGAACTAACAACCTTATAGTCATTGCCGCCACGAGATGGGCTCATAACCTTAAAGTCATCGCCATCACAATCACGGGGGGCTCCGGCACGAAGAACTTTTGCAACGGGAATGGACTCACAACATTATATTCATCGCCTGCAAGGGATGGGCTCACAACCTTAAAGCCATCGTCGTCACAATCGCGGGGGGCTCTGGCACGAGGACCCCTCGCAGCGGGATGAACTCACAACCTTATAGTCATCGCCGCCACAGGATGAGCTCACAACCTTAAAGCCATCACCGTCACAATCACGGGGGGGCTCAGGCGGGGGGACCCCTCGCCACGGACTCTGAGCAATGAGCTGCGAGCATGTCCACTCATGTTACCATTGATCGTCGACATCAATAAGGCAATGACCCCCGAGTCACTCTAGGACGGGAGCAGGTCCTCGGAGGGCATCGCGCCTAGTCCGCCTGGCAGTTGGCTACAGGGGCAACCTCACCGCTGTCAGGTTCTCTGCGCGTCTCTTGACGCATCTTGTGGGATTCAGTAAGGGCTTGGATCGGTGGCTAGGGGTGGCTAGGGCAACAGGCTTACTCTGATCATGCTACCGCGGTATAGTCAGTCTTCTCAGACAGGTAGAGCGACGCTGTGTGGGGCAGGCAACTCGAATTTGGGAACCGACAGTCCAACGGAGAACCGGTATTTTGGGACCCTTTAGTGACGTGTCGCTCCCAGAGGATGACATGTGGCACTTTGTGACATAAGCATATTGTTTCCTATAAATAGTGAACTTTATGACTCAAAAAGGGACTTTTTGCTCATTCTTACAAAATCACTTTCTCACTCTAGAATTTGGGAGCTCTTGGATTCTAGCGAGAGAAACATAACTTTGGACCGTAACATTGGACCCTGACTTGGACCTTGACTTGAACTGTCGATTGCCGGCCCTGTTCGTCTCGGCCTCGTCTCCGCAGCACTGCCACTCCACAAGGCCTGTCTGGGAAGCCTTGCTCTCAGCCCTTACTCCGTCCTTGCTCTCTCTCATTTTGTACACTTGGAAGCTGACTCGGACTGCAGCGTTTGTGGCACCTCCACGTTGGTACGAACTCACTTTTCTTAGCATCATAGAGTCTCAATTTTACTCCAAACACATCTTTAACAATCATTTTCTCCGCGCAATGCTTACTGAATGGAGTTGTTATCCGTACACGTATGCCGATTTCGTGGCCCTTAGTCGGCTTTGTGGCCTCTTAGCTCAATTTCATTTTGTTTTTTTCTTAATACTACTATTTTTCCCGCTATTGTAATAGCAAGGTATCTAAAAGCAAAAAATATAAGGTAGTTGAGAAATAATGGTTCCAATCATCTAAAAGCAAAAAATATAAGGTAGTTGAGAAATAATGGTTCCAATCATCTATAACCGCTCCATATATAGTGCTCCATATATAGTACTGTATAATAATGTACGTTCCAAAATCTCTCCTAATATCGCATTTGACTCCCATTTACAACAAATTTAAAAGGTCAAGATCATGTAATACTTGCTCTAAAGTTAAAGATTTTAGTCCGAAAGATCAATTCGGGCTACTCGCACTTTTCTTTTCAAGAAATGATATCAATTTGGAGAAGCCAAACTGCGAAGCAATTGTTTCGGTCTCTCCAAGAAAAATGATGAAAGGATTTCCAGAAGAGCACAATTGAAAACACCAGATTCCAGCCGACCATTAAGCAGATGAGTCCAAAAGTTGCTCTAAACATGGCCCCAGAGGCCAAATCACTATCAGAATCAGATCATTATTCATATCCACAACCATCACCCTTTGGATTTGATAATGACTTTCCACCCACTTCGGGTCACAGCTGAGCTGAATGGGTGGGAACCAAATAAGGCACACCAGTATTCTACCTCTCCACTACGGTACATAATCACCGAGAAAGAAAAAAATAACGCGCTCAGCAGAGCATGAAGGAACGCTTTTAAATATATTACCAACAAAATAGGCTTAAAAAACCACTTACTATACTCCCTACTCTTTCACATCCCAAAGTTCAGTAGAAATTTCCTTAAAATGCAGTACGGCAACAGGGAGGTGGAGAAATAATAGTAATTAATAATAAGGTTTTACATTATCAAAGGAAGATGTTGCCTCCTCGGTACAACTCGACGGCACTTACTGTCAACAATGAGTTCTTCAACTAGAACACATGATCACCATATACCCCCGTTTTGTTTGCAATTATAAGACTGGTTTAGCCAGAAAACAATAAAGAAAATGTGACATCAAGTGATACAAAAGCTTTCAGCTTCAAAATCAGAGAAAAATATTGTCCTAGTAGCTTTATGGCACACTGGAGGTCATATATCATCCCAACCTGGACTGGGTTTCTTTAATACAGCCCAGACTTAGGAGGCTGGCTTCTTCCTCTCCTCATCTTGCCCCTTCTTTGAGTCTTGACTTCAGGTGTAAAATTAAATGACAAAAATATGAATTACCTTCCGAAACTTTATCAGCCACCTTGCTCTTCCAACTTCAATTCTGCTGTTGCCTCATCATTAGCCTTTCCCACCAGCCAAAAATAACCCAAAAGAATATATACTTGCCTAACTTTAGTTTATCACTATGTGAATATGAATTCAACCTTTTACTAGGCCACGAGCTGATCAAGCTGCATCTGCTCGAGCCAAGCTCCTAAAACTGAATGATCAATGGATTCAACTTGGGAATTGGATTTCAAACCTTCACCGGATGAAGCAGCAGCATTAGACACTGGAACTGCAAACTTGTCTTTCATCATCTCAGGTGGTGATTCCTTCACAAGAGATTGCACCCACGACAGATCCGGCTCCTCACCGTTATTTTTCAGCTCAAATGAAGATGACCTTCGCAGCCGACCAAGTTCATCACCATTAACAGACCAATCAACTTTACCATTTGGAGAACCCCACTTCGACCAGGAATTCACAGGAGATCCAACAATGTTGGGATTGTGGGATCCCAGGTCACGGGAGCTAAGGCTGCGTAGCTGTTGATGCTGCTGCTGCTCACGCTGTAGCTGTTGATGCTGCTGCTCACGCTGAGTGAATGCAGAAAGCCGAGAGCTCATTGGAGAAATAGGCTCCACACTTCTTGGTGACATTCTACCAGGTGAAGAGACACCGAAGGAAGCCTGCAGTAGAGGGTGCTCAACATTTTTAGGAGAGAAAGCATTGGTATTGATAGGTGAGAGCATGCTCTGCTGCTGCTGGAACTGATTGAGAACAGCTGATTTGTGAGATGGAGAAAAAACACCAGAAGCTGTCAACTGATCTGAGTATCTGGGAGATGAGTTGAGCTCAGCAGAAAATAGCTCTTCAAGATTTGATGGAGTCAGTGTTGCTTTAGACCGACCTGCGCGGTTCAGGGAGAGCGAACTGGGACGGGACGACTGTGAGAAGGCCAGGTCATTTAAGAGGAGTTGCTGGGCATCAAAATCATGCAACATATTCAAATCCTCGGGTGGAATGTCTCGAGCACTTAGCGAAGATCTCAAGCGACTCGATTGGAAGTTGCTGCCAGGGAGATGAAGGGTTGGAACATTTGGTTGGGGCCAACCAGCAGATGAGTGTGAAACACCATTACCTGATGGAGACATGGGTTGATTGAATGCCGAAGGAGACATCATAGAAACCGTTGATGGAGAACCAGGCAAAAGGCTCAACGCAGCAGCCATGTCCATGACACTGGCGGCCGAGGCAGTTGACCGTGGTGACGGTACAGCAGAACCAGTAGACATGTACAAGGGTCTAAGCTCCTCAGTGGTGTGGGCAAAAAAGCAAACCCGCCTTGCACAGCTAGTGCCATCCTTGCAGAGCCTTGTTCGATATTGAGCTGGGTGTAGCCAGCACTCGAAGACACCATGGGCATATTCACACATATCCCCTCGTCTACAAGCACCCTTACGAAAATCAGGGCAAGGTACACAACTGTAGTGATACTTTCTTGGATCCCTACGGCGAGCATTCTCACCCGGGTGAACAAAAGGGCATTCAGTCCAATCATGAGAATAAGCCCTCGAACAAGGCCTGACCTTGAATGAGAACATGCGGAACTCATCAGTAGAATATATGCTGTTCTTGATGTCAGGCAGAGATGGATCAATTGGGTATTCCTTCTTTTCTGATGCATAGTTTGGAGGACCATCATTGAACTTCGACATCATTGGAGAAGATGCTAAATCCGAGGGAGAACATGGTGACCCATTATCAGGTGAAGATGAAAGGTTATCAGGTGAAGATGAAAGGATTGGCGACGACGAGCTCGATGTAGTGACGGATACACGTAACTTGCAATCGCCAACCAATCCATCAACAACATTAGTTGTGAGCAGCGCTTCGAGAGAAGCTCTCATGCCTGAGAGCTTTGGAGGGGCAACAATCACATCAACTGCACGCTGTCCATTTCCATCTTTGATATTAGGATCAGCACCAACAGATAAAAGCAGTTGAACTACCTCGACTGCATTAACAGCGCCACCAGAAGCTGCACAATGAAGAGCAGTAGACTTGTCTGGACCACAACAGAGATTTACATCAACCATAGGCAGAGAGATAATAAGCTTCAACACATCAACACTACCGTACATGGCCGCAACCATTAGTGGAGTTCGGTGCTCAAGGGCTATCTGTTTAGAGCCCTTCTTGCGGACATACCAAACTCCAATCTCGTCAATCGCTGAAGCATCGCGTGCAATAGACCGATTAAAAACCTCAAAGTCATTGTTCGCAGCAAGTTCAAGTAAACTAGAAAAGGAATCTTCAATCTCAACAGTTAGTTGATTCATGTCTTGTGTGTTAGGTGTGTTCTCTACTCTAGATTGGGAGGATGTGGAATTTGACCGCTCTGGGCCACCGCACATGCTACAGTCAACTGCAAAACACAAACAAGTCGGGCGACGCAATTAGAAAAGATACACAAGCCAGATTCTGTAAATCAATTCTCCCAATTGACATGATTGTCACATCTGACAACTAGATTTAAAAAGGCAAAGTAAACGTGAAGTTATTTACAAGCATATCAACTGACCAATGAACCCACATAAATATGGAATAAATCAGTTCTACACATGTCAAAAAGAGCAAGAACAGATTGGGTTTTTTTTTCCAGATGTAGAAGACTATATTTCATTTACTAAAAAAGTCAAACTAAAATAATTTCCAGAAGTGGATCAAAGATATCACCAGAAAATATAAAATCAAAGCCGAAATCGCTATCCAGCAACATAAGAGTTCCCAATAGTCTGATTGTTTTCCATATTAGTTATAGCTACGTTTAACGAACACAAGAAACATAGAAGTTCCATGCAATAAATTCCACCGAAACTTTTCCCAGTCAACTGGGCCAAGGCCGACTAAAACTACCAGGCTTTATCATATCAAGTACAGTCCTTCAAAGTTAATCAGACTCCAAATCAAAATAAGCTTCCAAATCTTAATAAACAGCTAAAAAATCCCTAAAGAGCGATTACCGGAAGATCCGTCCAGTACTCATATCAGATCGATAAATGGTATAAATGGTGCTATTTATTTCCTACAAAAGATTTATGCCTTGAAGCAAACAGATACACAAGAGGACACACAAATCAACCCATAAATTACATTCAAGCAAAAGACCAGCTACTACCAACTAAGAAATCCATAAAACCCAGCAGGTCAAACACTACTCAAAGTAGTCAACTCGAAGCACAATAACACACGTACAAAGGGTTCAAGATGATCGTACCTATAATCCAAACTCGAGCTCGCTCACTAGCTGAGAAAAGCAGGGAGAGGAACTGTGCCACAGATCTGAGAAGAAGGGGTATTAGGTATAATAACAAAACGTTGTGGGTTATGCCTCAGCGATCTATACTAGCGGAGCAATGAGACGAAAAACGGAAGCAAATCTCCATTTTCCAAGCTTCACTCGAAAACGATAGATGCAGGTGGAGACACGGTATTACACAAGAATACGATGTTTTGATGTATGATGATAAAACCTCGCCCCCGATTCGATACTACCGAGGAGAGAGAAAACAAAGTAAACCAATTTTCAGAGAGAGAGAGAGAGAAAGCGAAGGTTTTGAACGTCTAGAGAGAGGGGGGGGGGGGAGTGAGTGAAGTTTTCTTTTTTTTCCTCAAGAGAGAGAGGGTAACGTCTCTGAGTTGAAATGAAGATGAATTTGGAGAGAATTTGATTTGATGAAGGGAGTTGCTGTTGGAACTCCTGCGTTGGCTAACGACGCCCCGAACAAAGCTGTGCACGATTGTACCCAGTGCAGGGACTGGCTGTACCGAGAGTTGTTATAAGGGTTTTCTGTGATGAAATGAGAGTGAAATGACGTTGAAATGCACACGAAATTCGAAATGGGGGTTGAAATGAGAGTCAAGGTGGGGTTGGGGGGGGCAACGGGTTCGGGCGGTGAGAGGAGAGGGGGGTTTAGGGGTTTGGTGTGGACGGGTGGTGACCGGCTGAAGAGGTGGGTGGGTTTGGTCCTGGGGGTTCGATTGAGGTGGATTGGAATGTGGGAGTGGAGTCCGCCAATCAGGTTAGGAGAGAGAAAAAGAGGAGCGGACGCGAGGGGGTCCTATCAATTGAGGTTAATTGTGGAGTCAAATCAGGAGAAAAGGAAAAGGCATGACCGCCCCGATGGATACGAAATGTTTGAGCCCCGAGGGATACGAAATGTTTGAGAAACAAACCCCTCATTTATGTTGAATTTGCTGCTTTATTACCGCTGAAAAATTTGGCTGCTACACGGGTATAAGGAATCTTTCTACCCTTATGTAACGGTAATTGATAATTGTTAAATATTTTTAATAACTTTTATTTAGTGATGTTAAAAAAATGCTATTAAGAGTTATCGTTAAAAGTGTCAAAAAAGTCATCAAAGACATTTAGCGACTATTAATTATCACTATATATGGGGATTGAAGAAGATTCCTACAACCGAGGTAGCAACCAAAGTTTCTTCTATTACAAGAAACTGGAAATAGATCCCTATTGACGTCAAAAATTGTTAAAAACTTAGAAGCTTAAGTATTTTAAAAAAAAAAAAAAGAGGTAAGAAACCTATTATTAGTATTAAAGTCGGGTTGTAACTCTACACCACCCACTACCATCTGCCAATCGACCTTCACCTTCATCGACAGTAACGCCAGACTGCTTGCCACCAACCGACCACCACATCCAACAGAACTCCACCGTCACACCTCCAAACCTTGCAGTCACCTCAAATCTGCCACCACCCTTACCACATGACCCAAGGCTCCACCACACCAGCACGAGACCACTATGTGCCCAGCCAGTAGCCCCATCACCCGATCCCTATAAACCCTTATATTACCGCAACAACATGGGTATGGGCTTATGACAAAACGGTCACCTAAAGTTTATACGTATTTGTATTTCACTCCCCGTATTTATAACTTTGACAATAGTATTTTCTATCATTAAGAAAATCATTGCAAATGACTTCAAAACCTAACGTCCGTCCGAAATAACCGTTAAAATAGTCATGGTCTGTCGTGTGTCACTTTTTTGACTAAAGTGAAGGGCAAAATTGTAAGTTTAGTCAAAAAAAATCCATCATCATTTTAGCCTATAGAAGAATGAACGGAGAATGACCCATGGCCTCTGGAAGAAGATGATGAAAGTTACTGGGCATATGAATTGGTTGAATCTGTAAGCCTTGTAATGTTGAAGAAGAAGTTGCCACCGCCGCCCACCAGATCGCCTCATCCATAGGTTCACTTCACCGCCGGCC
>JAVXUP010002899.1:0-99414 GCA_033070095.1 Escallonia herrerae
GATTGCGAGTTGCTTCGGCTATAAGCCAATCAGGTAAGGATAATGCGGTTCTGTTATGCTAATTCATTTTTCGGTTAGCATACCATGTCGATCATGTTTATGTTGTACTCTTGCTATTATGAGTTGACACCGGTAGTCATTGTGACCGTATACGTATATTTGAATTGTGTTGTTGAGAGCTTAGGGTAGAATAATTCCCTTAGTTCGCCTTGTTGACAGAATTTAATGAGGATGATGTGTGTCCTAGTATGCTATGATTCGATTCAATTAGCATACCCAAAGTTGATGATGATGATGTCACTACAAGAAAAAAGGCCTTTTGCGACGGATTTTCAGCGACGGAAGTTATTCCATCGCTAAATCATCTTTCACCGACGGAAAGTATCGTCGGTAAAACGTCCGTCGTTAAATATATTACGTCAGAATCAGACGTCGCAAAAAGTTTTTAGCGACGGAATTTTGCTCGGCGGTCTTTTAGCGACGAAAGCTCCGTCGCTAAAACTTTTTTAGAATTTTTTTATTTCCAAGGGTTTAATAAAACACTTTTAGCGATGGCATAACTCCGTCGCTAAAACGTCCGTTGGTAAAAGTGCGACCTTCATCGACGGATTTTTAGCGACGGATTCATTCCGTCGCTAAAAGTGTTTAATAAATCCCCCCGATCTGGTTCTCTCCCTCCCTATTTCTCTCTTCAAAAATTTTGAGTTATCACCGCCAGCGATCCCACGGTGCCCCACCTCCACTGCCCTGTTCTCACTGCCGTTCTCATCTCCATTGTGCCCCACCGCCGGCAACACCTCATCCTCCTCCTGCCGCGCCACCAAGCCTCCACTGTCGCCGCACCACCAACACTGCCGCCGCTCCTCACTTCGACGAAGCACAAACCGACGGACGCCCTCACGACGACCTCTACCCCGGCAGCACCGGTTTGAGTTCTGAAGACCTCCGTCCTCCAGTCACTCCACCAGTCCACCGGCGCTAACAGGCCACATTCTCCCAAATCCCAATCTTCTTCGGTCTTCACCACCGGCGGAGCAATCGGCCACAAAGGTATGTTCCGATTCACCTTAATCCTACCATTATAATTGCTATGCAATTTGATAACTCTTACCTTTTGCTGAGATCATAATAATCTTCTCAATAAAAATACATCTGTGCTGGCCCTATTTATGGGTGAGTTTTTTTATTGGTGTTAGTGTTGTGGTGGAATAATACGTAAATTATGCAAACATACCCATATACCTAAACCCTAAACCTTGAATCTTGGACGAAGATGCTCAGTTAGGACCAGAAAACATAATCCGATCTTCCATCATCACCAACTAATTCATACTATACTAAACATAGCATAATTAACTCAGCGGGTGCAAACATACCCATATACCTAAATTGAACTAATTGAACCCTAAATTGAATGCCCCAAATCAACCGAACCCTAAATTGAACTAATAGAACCCCCTAATTGAACCCTAAATTGAAGTAATTGAACCATAATTAAATCCTAAATTGAATGCCATAATCGAATTGAACCCTAAATTAAACTAATTGAATGCCCTGATCCAACCGAACCCTAAATTGAAATAATTGAACCCCCCCCCCTAATTGAACCCTAAATTGAATGCCCCAAATCAACCGAACCCTAAATTGAATCAATAGAACCCCCTAATTGAACCCTAAATTGAAGTAATTGAACCCTAATTAAACCCCAAAATTGAATGCCCTAATCTAATCGAACCCTAAATTGAATGCCCTAATCGAATCGAACCCTAAATTAACCCCCAATTGAACCCTAAATTGAATGCCCTAATCCAACTGAAACCTAAATTGAACCCTAAATTGAATGCCCCAAATCAACCGAACCCTAAATTGATTCAATAGAACCCCCTAATTGAACCCTAAATTGATGTAATTGAACCCTAATTAAATCCTAAATTGAATGCCCGTGATCGAACCGAACCCTAAATTAAACTAATTGAACCCTAAATTGAATGCCCTAATATAATCGAACCCTAAATTGAAATAATTCAAGCGCATCAGATATGTGCATTTTGAACAATTTTTTCCTATTTGAACATTGATAATTTTAGGTTGTTAATTGTGTATTTGAGAATTATGATTATTGATCTGTGATTTTAGGTTGTTAATTGATGATTTTAGGTTATTAGCTGTGCATTTGAAATAATTTCCATTATTAATTGATGATTTTAGGTTGTTAATTGATGATTTTAGATTGTTAATTGTGCATTGAGCATTTGAGATATTGAGATTATTGACGGAGGATGGGACCCAATTGGATTGAATGTGTGATTTTTGTTAATTTTTATTGCATTGGGGGGCATTTGAGAATTGAGAATTGAGATTGTTGACGGAGGATGGGACCCAATTGGATTGAGATACCTGTTAGTTAGCGCAAACACGGACACCACGTCTGATCGACGGTGTCCGACATTTAAAAAATAAATATTTTAATAAATCAATTAACCCTAATTAATTAGCTCTAACGAGCCTAATTAGTTTTAATTAACCCTAAGAACCTAATGAAAATCAAAGTAGCTGTAATTACCCCAAATTAGCCAAAATGAACCCAATTACGCGCATATTGATTATAGTTAGCCTAATTAGTCGTAATTTGCACTAACATAACCCAATTAAGCCTAATTAGGACTAATCAATACTACTCGGCATAATTAAACCCTAATTAGGACTAAATAACCGTAATTAGGACTAAATAACGATCTTTCTGCAGTTTTGATATTTCGGAAAGATTCTTGCATATGTTATCAATTTCTGAACGCATGCATGCATAGAAACCCTTAGTTCCCGTTCAAAGGTACTCATTACAAAGTAATGATTTGTAATGAGCCTTTGGATGTCCAGTTTGGACAATTTGGAAAAGCTAATTGTTTATAAAATAGTGTTTTGACTCATGCTTTGTGTTCTATGTCGTGGATATTTGGTACACGTTCTCGTGTGTTTCTCTGGGTGCATACAGATCTGGTTTTCTAACATCCGTCAAACCTTCTTGAGCAAGGTTAGATGAATGTTAGAACACCTAATCGATGTCGTGTACTTGGAGAAATGCGGGGAGGTGCTGCCGAATTTTCCACAGACATCGGACTAAGCATGAGTTATTCACTGTTTTATAAACATGTGCTTTTCTGAATGGGATAGGACCACTACCTGTTCAAGAGTGGAGGGAAAATATGTAGACATGTTGTAACATTCATGCATTCATATTTACATCGGCAATGCCTAATCACTGGTCATTATTGAAGGTGGTATACAGTACGATAATTCAGTCGTCATGTCAGTCGATCGAAGTTGGATGAAAAGGAAGAATGCTGAAGATTTTGAGTGTCGCGTTGACGAATTTCTCGACTTCGCTTATGCGCATCCTGCACATGTTGACCTTGATAAGATAAGGTGTCCGTGCGGTAGATGTGAGTTGTTGCACTGGAGAAAAAGAATTGAAGTAAAATGGCATCTTCGTCGGTACGGTTTTATGGGTGGATACACAAGGTGGACGCAGCACGGGGAAACGATAGTATTGTCGTCCAACCTGGCTAGTCAAACTGAAGTTAGGGAGGAGGCACGATATGATTTTCGAGATATGATTATGGATGCTGGGCATGCTAATGTTGACTGGGGTAACGACAGTCCACAACCGCCGATCGAGGGGGCTCATCAGTTTTATGAGTTGTTGAGAGCTGCGGAAGAGCCGCTGTGGGATGGAGCTCCGAAACACACACGGCTGTCTGCGGTTAGTAGGTTATTACAGTTGAAATCAGACCACGGGCTGAGTGAGAAAGGTTTTAACGAGTTTGTTACCTTCATCAAAGAAATACTGCCCGAAAGTGAAAAGCTACCGCCGTCGTACTATGACGCGAAGAAGATGATGAGGAAACTTGGGTTGAGCTATGACCGGATAGATGCGTGCAATAACGATTGTGTATTATTCTGGAAAGAGAATAAGGATTTGTCAGTATGTCCAGTATGTGATCATTCGAGGTACAAACCGGACAAAGGGAAGAAGAAAAACATTGCATGGAAGATATTGCGATATTTCCCGATCACACCACGGCTTCAGAGAATGTACTACTCCTCCAGTACAGCTGAACATATGAGGGCTCACCGTGAGACTCGCAGCAACGATGCCGATGTGCTGACACACCCAGCTGATGGAGAGGCGTGGAAGGAGTTTGACCGCAGGCATCCAGTCTTTGCTCAGGAAGTTCGGAATGTTAGACTTGGTCTGGCAACCGATGGGTTCAACCCTTTCGGTCAGTCTACCACGCCTTACTCCTGTTGGCCTGTTATTATTGTCCCTTACAACCTTCCACCAGGCATGTGCATGAAGAAGCCGTATATGTTCTTGTCGTTGCTTATTCCGGGGCCGAAGAGTCCCGGTAAGGACATAGATGTGTATTTAAGGCCGTTGATTGATGAGTTAAAACAATTATGGAATCATGGAGTCGAAACATATGATGCATCCCTTAAACAAAATTTTCAGATGAGGGCTGCTTTGATGTGGACTATACATGATTTCCCCGCATTGGGAATGACGTGTGGCTGGAGCACACATGGGAAGCTAGCATGCCCTGCTTGTATGGGCGTGAACCCCGGTCATACGTTAAAGCACGGCGGAAAGGCCTCGTGGTTCGGATGTCACCGTAAGCTTTTGCCACCGGGCCATCAGTTTCGTAGGCAGAAGGATAAATTTGACGGGACAATCGAGCGTGAGGTTGTCACACTGGACTACCCATCTGGTGAAGAAGTACTCTCACACCTGGAGGCACTTGATACTGACATACCACACGGTAAGGGTGTGCCGGATCGGAAGATTGCAGGGTTCGGGAAAGAGCACAACTGGAGAAAATTTTGTATCTTCTGGGAGTTAGCCTACTGGAGGACGCTCGTTATCCGAAACAACATGGATGTGATGCATATTGAGAAGAACGTTTTTGATAATGTGTTCAACACAGTGATGAATGTCAAGGGCAAATCGAAAGATCACCTTAAAGCGAGAAGGGATCTACAACAGTTGGGTGTACGCCGTGAATTGCATCCTCGGACAGTCAGTGGGAGGACCATACTTCCGAAAGCACCTTACTGTCTAGACAAGAAACAAGTGGAGAAGGTCTGTCAGTGGGTTAAGAATTTGAAGCTTCCGGATGGGTTTGCGTCCAACATATCTCGTTGTTGCAATGTATCAGAATGCAAGTTCCAAGGGATGAAGAGTCACGACTGCCACGTATTCATGGAGAGATTCATTCCTATTGCCTTCCGGGGACTGTTGCCACGGGTTGTTTGCGAGACTTTGACTGAATTATCTCATTTCTTTCGAGATATATGCTCTTCTACGATCCGGGTGAGTAACATGGAAGTGCTTGAGAAGAACATTGTGGTGACGATTTGCAAGCTGGAGAAAATCTTCCCACCTTCGTTCTTTGATTCAATGGAGCATCTGCCTGTTCACTTGGCGTATGAAGCTAAGATGGGTGGACCCGTGCAATATCGGTGGATGTATCCCTTCGAGAGGTAATCCTTAAATTGTTACAGTTGTTCGTTTACACCTAATGCGACATCTGTTATCATTGATATTCCACCTAACTCGATTCGCTAAACTTCTAGGTTCATGTTCCATTTAAAGAAAAAAGTCCGTAATAAGGCTCGGGTTGAAGGCTCAATTGCGGAGGCTTACGTAACGGAAGAACTTGTAAACTTTTGTAGTCAATATTTCGGGCCTAATGTTGGTACGAGGTTAAATCAACTAGGCCGAAATGATCCCGGAGCAAGCACAAATTTGGAAGGGCAATTGTCAATATTCAAGCAGCCAGGGAGTCCGTTCGGCCGAACGTATACTCGATGGCTAACAGATGAAGAGTACAGTGCTGCAACAATATATGCCCTTCTAAATTGTGATGAAGTTTCGGCATTCGTTGAGTAAGTTAAAGTCTTAATTCACTTACATTGCTGTACATAATTGAAAGTGTGTGTTAAGCGAGTTAAATGCATATTGGTTTGCAGTGAGTTCGATGCGGAATCTTTAATCACTGATCCCGCTGGACTTGAATCTCATCGGAAATCACAATTTGTACAGTGGTTCAAAATCCGTGTAAGATTATTTAACGAAATTATATTATGTGTTATATACAGTTCTGTGGCCAATTAGTATACTGATTTATCCTTAATTTTTACCGTCATCTACAATAGGTTCAGTCAATGGATAGACCAGTGGCCTCATGCTTGAAATTACTAGCCGAAGGCCCTAACAAACAAACATCCTGTTACGGAGGCTATATCATCAACGGGTTTAGGTTTAACGTAAAAGATGATGACCGAACAAAACAAACCCAAAACAGTGGAGTCTTGGTCAACGGCGACTGTTATGCCGAGAATTGCATGGATTTTTACGGAGAGCTAGATGAGATTGTTGAGCTAACATATCTGGGTTCCCAAAACCGCCTGGTAATGTTCAAGTGTACGTGGTTCGATGTCACATGCAGTAGAGGAATCCGTGTTAGCTCTCAAGGGATTGTAGATGTCAATGTCAAGTCAAGACTTGCATCAGACGAGCCCTTTGTGTTTGCTAGTCAAGCTGTACAAGTCTTTTACGCGGAGGACGTCGCCAATCCCAAATCTCATTGGTATACAACTATCAAGTCCAAGAAATTGCCCGTGACATATGACAGTGAGCTAGACTCCTTTCAAGCCGACCAACCACGTGTCTTGTTCCCTGTTGAGGTCAACAACGAGGAGGACGATCTTCCTCTTCCAACAACACTTCTTGTGGGAGAAGAAGTCGTAGATGATGACGCGGAAGATGTTGAAAGTGTTGGAGATGATGTGACCGAGTCTACTGATGAAGAGGATGAATTAGAAGATGAAGAGGACGACGAGTCCCACGAAGAAGAGGGCGACGAGGAAAGTGATGAAGATGATTCGCAAACTGAAAATGATTGACTTGTAATGTTGTAACATCACGGGAAAAATGTAGTAACATTTTAGAACTTGGTGTTTATTGATGTGTTTTTGCACATCCGTTCATATATATATATATATATATATATATATATATATATATATATATATATATATATATATATATATATATATATATATATATATATATAGTGCCGATGATGATTTATGCCTAAATTATTGTTTTTCACGTGTTAATGTCTTTGTATATAATCTATATGAAGTCAGATATGGATAGGATACGGGCTATTCGTGGCCGGGCTGGACGCCGAGCTGCTTCCTCCCCGGTTAGTCCCACCTCGTCATTGCCTACTGATGACGAGGCACAGAGTGATCGCGGACAGCCATCGGGGGCCCAGCCCCAGCCGTCGCCATCACCGTCGCCCTAGCCCCAGCCATCGCCGTCGCCCCAGCCCCAGCTCGCCCCAGCTCGAGCCGTCGCCCCAGCCCGACGCAGATTCATCCCACACGCGCGTGCATTCTCCATCTTCCGTGGGTTCTACCTCAGGTATAGTTGATAACGGTGTTTCGTACATTTTCGCTAGCCTTATATTTGAACTGTATTAATGTCTGTGTTTTGTAGGATCTCGACGAGGCCGTGGTCCGACACGCGGGGTACGCATCGACCCCCAGCGTAAACAGAGAGTTACGCTCACGCAGGAGGGCCTGTAAGTACTAAAAATATCACCTCATGCCTTATTTTAAAATTTTGGGGTGTTAATTTATATTTGAACTGTATTAATTAATTTAATTACTTCTTTGGCAGGATCCTGGAGAATATGGCGAGGACGAAGATCGGCGTTCTTGTGAAGGGCCGATTCTTCGAGCCACGCCTGTACTGGAAGGACTGGGATGCCGCTGCGAGGGAGGCCCTATGGGAGGAGTGGCTGGTACGGTGAAGTATTTTTTTCAGCGTTAGTAAATGTTAAATTACAGTTTGTTTTATGTTGTTAATTTGTGTTATTGAATGCCTTACAGGAGGGGTTCACGTTTGACACGCCTCAGCAGCAGGTACTGGGGCAGCAGGCTTTCTTTGCCTACATCGGCAAGAATTACCGCCGATGGCTCCACGATGCACGGGACCGGGCGAAGAAGGCGCTGCCCGCGGGTGCCCCGATGACGGACATGGCGAGATATCCCCCACATTGGATATCTCACCGTGTATGGGGAGAGATGATAGATCGGTGGGCTGCGGATCCAGGTTGGGACGCCAAGAGTAAGAGCGGGACTGAGAACAGACAGAACAAAGATCCGACGCACACGGGGGGGTCGGTGCCACACGACATCGTCCGACACAAGAACGCGGTCGAGCACCCGGATCTGGAGGACGATGAGGTCGTAGCTCTGACGTATAATCAGACGCACGTGCGGAAGAAGGACAAGGACGAGACGCACCGGGCGGGCGACTATATTTCAGATATTGCCCGGCGGATCGATGTGAGTCAATTTATTTAAGTTAATGTTTTTTCTTTCTATCCTCAATGTCTGTTTCGTTAATTAATGCCCTAACATATCGTTAAACCACTATTTTTGCAGGCCTCGTATGAACAGCTAAGGGGGTCCGAGCAGCAGTCCGGACAGCCATCAGCGTCCACTAGTACGGCTGCGAGTACTGGGGGGTTGAAGCGATGGCTGGATACGCCGGAGGTCGTGAATCGGCCGAAAGGCCGCATACGCGGCCTGCCTAGCACGACTGCTCGTGCCGTGATAGGAGCGTCCTCACCCCCTGCTGCCCCTCCACAGACACCGGCTCCTCGGCCTCAGTTGGACGACGAGGAGATCCAGCGCATTGCTACAGTGGTGTGCCGGATGATCAGGGAGCAGGGCACTGTTGGACAGGCCGCCCCGGCCCCGGATCAGCAGGATCCAGATCCGGGACTCGGGAACCCCTGATGAGCCCCTTCCCGTGCCCGTTCCTAGCTTCCCCCCCCCCCCCTCCCGTGCCCGGCTTGTACTCTTCTCCCCTCTCCTAACCGGCTATATCCGGTTCCCGGCTTGTACATATATGAATTTTTTTTATTATAAATATTTTTTATAATTGATTATATATATTTCTTTCTGTATTGATTATTGCGCGTTGTTGTTGAGATTTGAAAATTGTATTACAGGTCTGGGTAATTGAAAAATAAAAAAAAATTTCAAAAAAAAAATTGACTTTTGGCGACGGAATAATTATTTAGAGACGGAATATTCCGTCGCGAATTATATTTTTTAGCGACGGAATATTCCGTCTCAAAAATATAAATCCGTCGCTAAACAATATAATTCGCGACGGAATATCCGTCGCTAATTAAAAATAAATCCGTCGAAAAAATGACATATTTAGCGACGGATTTAAAACATTCCGTCGCTAAACTATTAGTGACGGGCTTTTATACGAGGGATTTTTAGCGACGGTGAATCCGTCGCTAATTCTTTTAGCGATGGATTTTCCCGTCCCAAAAACCCTGTTTTCTTGTAGTGTGTTGCGTAGGGGTTGTCGTGTAATTGTTGTGAGATGTCAGCAGTCATTGATAGCCGATATCTCTTCTCTTTGAGAACACCATTGAGGACTTGTGACAAACTTCTCCCGAGTCTGTCCTGTCGTTGATGATGATGCTGTTGAGGTCGTTGCGTGTTGTTGTGAAATGTCGGCACTTATTGGTAGTCAACATTTCTCTTATGTAAGGACGTTGTTGAGGGCTTGCGGTAATCTTCTCCCAAGTATGCCATGTTGATGATGTCACATTGAACTCTTGTTATTATGTCTGAACACCGGTTGATCTGTAGATCTGGTATTCCTTGTTGAGCAGTGTTGTTGAGGACGTAAGGTGAAATAAATTTTCCCTTAGTCCACCCCGTCGATGAAGTCTTGCTGTTTGGCTGTAACGTGGTTAGGGAAAACACTCTAAATGAGTTCCCTGCCTGTTGACAGTGTCTCTTTTAATTACCTGAGACTGAGACGAACATCCCGTAAAATGGGACATCTGTATGAGGAGGATGGCCTGTGAAATATGATCACTGGCAAAGAGGATGTAGGGCGCGCGAGTCAAGTCTGTCAAGTCTGGTCGAGTCTAGTCTGTCGTATCTGGGCTGCATTGCATTTGATTTTCTTCTGATGTTAATGATTTTAATGACTTATATTTCTTTGATGTTTATCTTTTCAATTTCTTGTTTTACTGTTCACTTGCATAGTCGGTCAGTCAGTCAGTCTTATCCATGAGGAGGTGGTAATAATGTTGTTCTGTTGGGCCTTAAAGCCGCTCAGTATAGCAAAAGAAAAATTATCATTTGACAAGTTATGTTGATGCTAAAATTTATTAACTACTCTTGATTCATTGTTATCGTTGAGATGATTATTATTCCTCCGAGTCTCTTGAATCATTTGTACGCGATACTCCTCGTGTTGTCTTTACTGGGCGATTTGCGCTCATTCCTTATATTGTATTGTGCAGGCTATAAGGTTGATCAAGGAAAACCTTCTAGAAAGGAAAAAGAAACAAGTTAGAAAAGTTGAGCAAGGGGATCAGTTGTGTGAGGTAAGACCAGCTAGGAATGGTGGAATAAAGATTGAGTTGTGAGATAGGTTATTAAGAGTCCTACAACTACAGTCGTATATTAGGTTGTAAACATTCATGTTGTTTAAAGACCTGAAAGTCTTCCGCTACAGTATGGTGTATGTTTGTAAGAAATTTTTTATAAGGATGCATTTTGGAGCGTCTATTAATGATGTATGAGTATGAGGATATAGTTGCTCTGTATTCAGCACAAGGTTTTGAATATGATTATGATTGATAACTCAGCCCGGTGATGTCACCTGGGTTGAGGGTGACGCAAGTTGGTATCAGAGCTTAGGCAAATGATTCTGTAGACTTTGGAAGTGTCAGGTGGAAGGCCTAAGTGTCGATGAGAGGAGTAAAAGAAGAATCTTGATGATTTGGCCGAATTAGGAGGATGGTTAAGATATGTTGGTTGAGGTTGGCTAAGGCATATTGTGACCTTGGCATTCTTGCTATTGCTGCAGAGAATAAAAGAAGGAATTGGTTGACCCAGTTTCAGAAGAGTGGTTGATGATGTTAAGGTTGTGGTGTCGGATCTCTAAAAAGGATCCTGATGAGAATGTGGACGAGATGGAATTAGGGTTGAAAGAACAGAATTGAGGTTCGATAGAAATTGGAATAAAAGGACCTGGTAGAAAAGGATGGTTAAGGTAAGGTTGAACACTTCTAATGTGTAAACTGTGAATCGAGACATAAGTTAGTTGAGGCCCAAACTAGCAGTGTTAACTAGATAATAGACAAGTTGAAAGTTGAATGAGAGATAAAAAGTAAGTATCCAACTAGATATTAATGGAGATGATGGACACCAATATACGGGTTGTCACAAAGGTAAGGCAGATTGTTTATGACTGCCCACCTCATAGGACTTTATATGAGGATGTACAATAAAGGATTCTAAGTAAGAGTCATTAAAACCTAAAATTGTTGAAGGAGCGTTATGGCTTCTCCGAGGTTGATGGGGTGTACGGGTAGGGGTGGAGTCCGCTTTTGAACTCGGACCTAAAGTTGTTATTGGGAAGGAGAAGGGTGATGGGGAATAATATCATTTACATACTATTGTAGGAAAATGTCGCTTAATAATGAATAACCATTAGTCGTTTGAGCATGAGGGTTAATGTTATGATGCGTCATTTTAATTATCGTGCTACTCATTCCTCGAAAAGACGAGAGAGGGACCCTCAATAGAAGTGATTATGGTGAATGTTGAGGACGTAAGTGGAAGAAATAAGTAAGGAGTGGTACGAGGTCAAGAAGACCTTCAAAAAGAGTTAGTCAGACTTCTATAAAAAGATTGTGGGAGTTCTAAAAGTACGACCGTTGGCTGCTATTATGACAGCTCCAGTAAAAGGAAGAAAAGAGTGTAGATCTCGAGATTGTCAAGATGCCCGCCCAGGTGAAATCCCACGGGAGGGAAATGGTCTAGTGTAGACAACTACGTGAATTTGAGAGATGGAGAAGATAGTTGAAGTAACAAGATGTGGGGAAACGTCAAAAAAATGATTTTCGCTAGTCATATGTATAAGAGGAGTTTCAAGTGGTTGAGAACTGGCAAAAACAAGTTAAGGAGGGTAGCTTATTTGGCTTGTATTGCCTGGAATAGATACATGTAACATGTTGATGATAAATATTTTTGCTTAAATTGCAGAGTAAGTTGGAGACACGTTTAGCATGCTAAATGGAAGGATAGAAAGGCAGAAAATGATGTCAGGAAATTTGGTGAGTTGGCCTAATTGCCCTCATCAGGCGATGATAAAAAGAATGTGAAAAGTGGGATAAAATGAGGAAAGTTAGAAAATAATCCTTAAAAAGGGAAAGGTAAGGAGGTTTGAATCAGGAATTACTACGAGAGTAGCAGGAAAAATCAAGTGACGGAGGCAGAGAATGAAGAGGCCTGGGAAGAAAGAGAGAAGTGAGGACAGAAAGAGGTAGAATCCAGGACCGAAACTTGAAAAGTGGAAAGAACTGTAAGAAGTAAGTACATGATGAACAGTCCAAAAAAAGCTTAGGACAAAGAGGAAGAGATAGAAAATGTAGATGGTGTGATTTGAGGCACGAAGATGTGGACTATGTGAAGGCAAGTAAAGCATGTCTAAAGTATGAGAGCAAGACACCGAACTAATGTTTAAGATGAAGCAAAAGAGGTTGTTTCCAATGTTAACAGCCAGAGTGAATGGAGGTGCTCTAAAGAGGCGTGATGGTTATTGAAAAAAAAAGAAAAGAAAAGATAGGTTTATGATATTATGTATTGGTGATCAAAATCTGAATAAGGTGACAGTCAGGAATAATTACCCATTGCCTGAACTAGAGGATATGTGGATCAATTGCGGTGTGCTAAGTGTTTTCTTCCTTTGGTTGACCTTAGAGTGGGTCATCACCGGTTAAGGAATAAGGAAGGATGACGTTGTCAAGATTGTGTTTAGAAACGGAGGTGAGCATTATAAATTTTTGGTGGTGTCAGGTGGGTTAACTAAGGCCCATGTGGCAGTTATAAATTTGAGGAATCAAGTCTTTTGAGAGTACTTGATCATTGTGCCGTCGCCTTATTGGTGACCTTATGGATGATACTGAAGGGAAGGAGGAACTTGCGCAATGGCAAGTTTGACAAATTTTAAGAAAGTTAAGTTGTATGTCAAATTCAAGGAAGGTGAATTTTGACGTGAAAATCTGGATATATGGGGTCGATGCGAAAGGAGGTTAAGAGATTGGGAAAAAGTTGAAAAAAAGTGACAAATGGGGAATGACAAAAGTCGGCATTTGAGATGAGTAGCTTCTAAGCTCAATCGAAGGCTACCAGAAAGTGATTGACAATCTCTCTAAGATGCCTTATCAAAGAAAACTAACTGTGATGATTGTTACGCCAAGTTGATAAGAATGTGAACAAACTCGAGGTCCAGATTCGAGTAACGAGAAAAGGAAGCAACAGTCTGTTTCAAAAAAAAAATGCGACCAATGCTTTCTAATCTAATTAAGGAAGCTTAAGTCTAAGAGAAATGATGTTGAGCTTTAGCGGGGATTTGAAAGGAATGAAAAGAAATTTTGATGGTGATAATTTTAAATGTGAAGGTCGGATATATGTTCCGCCTAATGATGAATTGAGGAAAGGAATTGTGAAGGGTACTCATCGTTTTAAGTGCTGATTCACTCAGGGGAGACAAAAATGAACCCTAAGTTATGACGAAAAAAAACTTTGGTGGCCTAGCAGGTAGTGGGATATATCAAAGTTCGTATCCCGGTGTTTGACCTGCTAACTGGTAAAAGTGGGTCATAAGAAGATCGCCAGATAGTGCAACCACTCCTTGTACCTGAGTGGAAATTGGAACACAGTACGATGAATTTTGGTGTTAAGGTTACCACGAACAACTAAGAGATATACATCTATCCGTGTTGTAATGGATAGGTTGACTAAGATGTCCCGATTTATTTTGTCCGAAAAGAATATTTTCTGAATGACTTGCCCAAACTTATGTTAAGCAAGTGGATAGTTGTTATTGAGTTTAAGTAACTACTGTGTCCGACAGAGACGCAAGGTTCACCTTTAGAGTTTGGAAAAGTTTTCAAAAAGAAATGAAAACAAAGTTGACCATGAGGATGGCTTTTTACCTCAGACAGGTGGCCTATTAAGATGTATGATATGAATACTGGGAGAATGTTGAGGGCCTGTATTAATTATTTTGGCAGAGCATGGGGTAAACAGTTACCCTTAGTCGAATTCTCCTATAAAATTGGTTATCGGTCGAGCAAAGAAAAATAGCTCTTTATGAAGTGTTGTATGGCCGAAGATGTCACACACCTATTTGTAGAATGTGGTTAGAGTCGAGACTGTTTCGCACGAGACTGTGCAAGGAAATAGAAAACAAGGTGATCAATACTCAAGAGAAAAATCTTACTGCGTAGAATTAGCAGAAAATTTATGCTGACAAGAGGCATAGGATGTTGAAGTTTGAAGTAGATAACGCTATACATTTTACATGTGTCGCCGTGGAAAGGAATTATGCAATTTAGGAAGTGGAGGATGTTGAGTCCGAGGTTCATCGGACCGTTTAAAATCTTGCCTAGGATTGAGAAGATAGCATACAAACTCGATCTACGTTCAAGATTAAGTTAATTGCGTAACGTGTATCACGTGTCAATGTTAATGAAGTCTGATCCCAATTCTATGCATGGGATCTAGTTGGAACAAGTTGAAATTCGAGATAATATCTCATACAGGAGGCGCCAACGAAGAAGGCCTGTAAGAAGGAACATGTTTTACGTGAAAGTTGGTGGTCAAAGTTGATTGGGAAAAATCATGTGGTCAAGGAAGTACCTTGAAACCCAAGGCGTTAATGCGGTAATAATGTCCGCACCAAGTTGCTGAATAAGGTTTGTCCTTATTTCGAGGACGAAATTTATTTAAGGGGGGGAGGGTGTGATACCCAAGAAAATACAGGAAATTAATCTAATCGCGAGTTTAATTAATTAATGGGAGATTATTTTACTAAGTGGCATTATGTTGGTGATAATCAAGTGTTAAGGAGCTAAATAAGGGGTTAGTGTGGCCTTCGGGATTGAAATGTAATTTTGGAAAGTTAAGGGGCAAAAATGTAATTTGGGAAATATGATGAACGGGATGCATATCTTTATTAAGTAGCATCCTTTTGATGATAATGAGGTGTTAGGGGGCTACATGGATGGTTAGGGTGATTTTGGGGTCAAATTGTAATTTTCCAAAGTTGAGGGGGCAAAATGCAATTTTGGAAACTTGAGGGGCCAAAGTGCAAAATTTGAAACTTTGCAAAATGTGTCATAACCTGATGAAATAGGCCATGCACGATGCCACCTCCTACTTGCTATAAGCTGAGTCATGCTTGAAAATTTTAAAATACTTTGGGATAAGATTCATGGGGTTAAAATATAAAAGAAAAGTTTTGAGGTGTAAAATGAAAATAAAGAAAAGTGTGTGAACAGTAATCTATCAAGAACCCAGAAACAGGGAAGGAAAAAGAGAAGAAGAGGGAAAAAAAAAAGGGAGAAGAAAAGAAGAAAGAAGAGAGGAAAAGGAGAAAGAAAGAAGCTCGAATTCAAATGGGTATGATTTTGAACCCTAAATCGCGAAATTATGGATGAATTAGATGGAATTTTGGTTGAAGAACATGTTATATATGTATGGATGTATGTGTAGTAGTCATGTAATCAAGTGATTCGAATGTGAACCAAATGAGAAATTCATGTGCAATTGAAGGAGAAAAGTGTTCCCAGGTGTGGGATGGCTGAAGGAGGAAGAAGATGAGTGTGTGTGTGTGTGTGTGTGTCCAAGGTGAACCAGTGTGTGTTTAATGTGAATAGTGACTGTTTTTGTCACTAAAAGTGGAAATTAGTTAAACAGTTTCTAATCCAAAATTTTAAAAGTAGTTAGAGTCAGATTTAGCCAAAGTACAAAAAAGAGACCCTAGTTATTTTTAGAAGACGTGTAGCATGGAAATATTTCAGATTTTTCCAAAATCGGGAAGAGGGTGAATGGATGCGGGAAGTTTGAAATTTATGGTTAAATTTAAAATATCAAACGAACGCGGTTTTGCACGAACACTTTATGAGGACTATGGGATACTAAGAAGATTCATTTTTCAAGATTTCGGGTCATTCTGAAGTTGTTAGCTATTTTTGGCCGAGCGGACTTTTAAGCGTTCGGTCCGGACAACGGTTCAGAATTTTCAGGCAAAATTTTTTAAAATACTTTTTAGCTCAAAAATGATTTTATGATGCGTAAAATAGCATTTTAAAGTGGTTTTGAGATTTTTCTGATGCCGGGAACCCTCAGGGACATTTTGGTAATTTGTCACCCAAAGAGGGGTATCTTGGTAATTTTTTCGGTAAAGTTTTTTAAAAGACTTTCTAGTCTAGAAAGAGTTGTAAAATACCTAAAATGTTGTTTTGAAGCTGATTCGGGGGCATTGTGGTGATAATGACCCCGGGGGCATTTTGGTAATTTGATGCCCAGAGGGGGTATTTTGGTAATTTTTCCTATAAAAATTTTCAAAGGACTTGTTAGTCCGGAAAGGAAATTTGGTAATTTGAAGATAATTTTTTTAAAAAAATTATTGTTTGACAAGTTATGTTAATGCGCTCATTCCTTATGTTGTATTGTGCAGGTTATAAGGTTGATCAAAGAGAACCTTCTAGAAAGGAAAAAAGAAACAAATTAGAAAAGTTGAGTAAGGGGATCAGTTGTGTGAGGTAAGACCAGTTAGGAATGGTAGAATAAATATTGAGTTGCGAGATATGTTATTAAGAGTCCTACGACTACAGTCGTATATTAGGTTGTAAACCTTCATGTTGTTTAAAGACCTAAAAGTCTTCCGCTGCAGTATGATGTATGTTTGTAAGAAATTTTTTGTAAGGACGCATTTTGGAGCGTCTATTAATGATGTATGAGTATGAGGATATAGTTGCTCTGTATTCAGCACAGGGTTTGAATATGATTATGATTGATAACTCAGCCCGGTGATGTCACCTGGGTTGAGGGTGTCGCAGGTACCAAAAAGGTTATTTAGTATTGTTGGTTTCCCGACTAACAAGCTTAATTCACCAAAATACCTCATATTCTTTTTACTTACAAAAATTTGTTCAAGTAACATTTTAAACTAATATGCAAAAACAATGACCTTAATCGGTGAATGTAGTTTCTTTTCCTTCCTAGAACTTTCTCCTTTACAAGAATAAGCTTTCCTCATTTCCCTTGGACATTGATACCCTATGGCAGGCTGCTCTGCCTGTGTCCCTTGATTAATTTGCTGTCGGTATAGCGCTGCCATCTCGGTGTACATATCCATATTCGTGGGCTACAGGGAAAATCAAAAGAATCCAGTAAAGAATAGTGATCTACTATATTGGTTTTCCATTTCTTTTATGTCACGATTTAACTTAATAAGGTTACGGCCCTGTATAGCACAAGGTTACGAGGCAGTCCTTTTCTATTTTAAGTTAATAAGTTTGCTATACATGAAAAGTGCTTTTATGTTAGAAAATTGTTAGACTATGGTTGGATTCATTTTAATGCTTACGGAGATGGGTACTCATTAATTGCTCAGGATTTGCTCATTATTTTCATATACTAAAACACTAAGGCCTTTAATCAAAAAGTAGAACTAAAAAAGGAAAGTAAAGAAAAAAACAAGGTCCTAAAGTTTGATAACCAACCTAGCTAAGCTAATAACTAATCAAATGGCTGAGAATGAAATAGTTAATAATTAGTCAATTTATTGGCATTAATAGGATACTTAGATTGCTTTTTGTTTTTCTCCATCGCTAGTTTACGTTGTATAAGTGCATAGGGAAGTACATTATATGTTTCAAAGGAACATGGCGAAAATATGTATGCAAGTTACACGAGCGGATCCAGAATGTCTAATCGGGGGTGTCAAAAAATCATAATTTTTTTTTGTGATGACTAACATAAAAGAATTCAGAAACTTCAAGTTCACATAAAATATGAATAATCAAAAACACGTTATAAGTAGCATCACTATATATTGAATCCGTTAAATACAAATAGCTATATTGCTCAATTTGACTACTAACAATATATATTTTACTATGCATAGTAATTTATTTAACTTGCTAAGGTAAGTCACTAAAAAAAATTTAATTTGTATGAAAAAAGCGTAACTCTTACAGTATAAATATATTATTAACTATATGAGTACATTCGTCACAAGAGTACATGAGTCACGTAAGTATAATTTAACCAAAATTTATTAATTTAAACTAAAAAAAGAATGAATCTTAATCTATTCTAGTTTTTTTTTTTTTTTGTAATGTGGAGATTTAGAATTTGGGATTTAAATAAAAGACACAAAAATGAAATCCTAATAAATTAATGTTACAATATAATGAATTTTTGTAAACATTTTAAATATTTTAAATGTGTTTGTCCATTTTCTAAGAAACTAAAAGAAAAATTCCAAAAAAAATGAGGGGTGCCACATCCCTCCCCCCCCCCCCCCCCCCCGTCATGGGGGTGGTCCGTCCCTGGCAAGTTATCTGTTTGCATGGATAAAAGAGCCTATGCGATTTTCACCATGCAAATTTGCATGACTATATATGAGTAGCGAGCAAATCGATCTCGTCAAGGTATAACACTTAACGAGTGTCCACTACTACAGCTTGTTTGCTAAGTTTCTTTTAGGAGAGAAAAGAAGAGAAAGGGAAGTGACTCCTTTCAATAGTTTGAGTTTTTCTTAAGGAAAGAAATGAAGAGAAAGCGGAGGAAAGTTTTGGTTTTCTTTTGTCTCCAAATCTTTCCTCCCAAAATTGGGAAGAAACGGAGAGAAAGGAAACTCTCGTAAGTGATATTTTGATAATGTCCATATTAATCTTGAAATAATGAAGACTAAATTTTTAATAACTTTTAGATTTTGGGGTTTCTTAAAAGAACTTACCGTTTTACATACAAAAAGATATTTATTTTAGATGTTATAGTTGACTCATGACTAATTATTTTGATTTTTGTGTGATATTAATTAGTTTTGGATGTTGGGATGCTCAACCCATGGCTAAATTTTATTTTTTTTCTTATGTGACATTAATCAGTGATGTAAAATTTATTACACTAATAGTGTATGAACCCTATATCATGTCATTCATGATTAATTTATTTCTCCATCAAAATTATATATTTTTTTAGGATCATACATCATCATCATATATGTTAGAATTATGACAATATAGTATAAGGATATATGCGTAATTGGATGTGTTTCCTTTCTTTTTTCTGAACTCACAAATAAGAGAAATAAATGATGTTTTCTTTTCTCTCTTAAACTCACAAATAAAATGAAGAAAATTGTCTTCCTTTCTCTTCTCTTCTCTTCTCTTCTCTTCTCTTCCTTTCTTTTCTTTTTTCTCATCTCAAAACTTACAAAGAGGCTGCCAGAGATATTTTCTACACCATTTTGGTTTACATAAGGTTATACCTTGTATATTTGTACACCAAGAACTAATCTTGAGCGCACCATAAAACACATTAACCTTTATTCCCATACTATTTAGGGGAAAAAAATTTTTTAGACATGGAGCTGCCATTAGATGATCAATCCATAATTATTTTCATCCTATGATGAGAATAAACTTTGAGTGCACCACTAGCATTATTTCAGCCAAAAATCGTGCAAACGTGGTCGAATTAACTAAGGGTTTGTTTGAAAACGTTTTGCTTTTCAGTTTTTATTCCAATTTTGTAAACTGGAATTAAAAAACGTATTTGGCACATAGGTTTTTTTTTCCTTCAGTTTTGGAAACCAAAACAGAACTATTTTTGAAAAGTCCCATTTAGGAGTTTTGGATTTTTAATTTTGATATTTATTTTGAGACCACTACCACCACCACCACCCTCCTACCGGCCGCTGCCACTGGCCACCACAGCCTGCTGGCCATTGCCTGCCGCCGGCAGCAACCATCACTGCCCACCCCACCGGTCACTGCCACACCCTGCCACCGCCACCGCAAATCATCACCCAAAAATATTCAAAATAAAAACTGGGCAAACAAACACCCAAAGAAAAAAATCAAAATAAAAATTAGGTAATCAAACGCCCACTTGATTTTGTAAAAAATAAAAATAAAACTGGTTTTGGTTTTGATTTTTTTTTTGGAAACAGAAAACTAAATCTGGAAGTGATTTCAAACGATACCTAAGAAACAAAAAGGGAGTCATTCAGGAGGTATGACAAACTATAACACAAATAGCTTAGATAGTAGAGATTTAGCAAATTGAATAAGCAGAAATGTTCAACTTTGGTGATAGCTTTAGAATGAAACGAAACTAGAAATTTTGTATGTAAGGCTAACCTTGCCTGATCATAAGCTTTTGGCGCATAGATGTTTTGCGTTTGTATAAATGTTTAAAGACCATCGAAGTTGGTAGACAGTGTGAAATATTAGATATCACCACTGTATTAAAATATACAATTGTTCAACATGGAGAATATCATCACGGAGAATAAAGTGGACAAATAGCCAGTAAAGGAAAATAGATGAAAAGAATATAGATGAAATTCGTTCAAGAGACGTTAATTATTAATTTCTAAAAGTAGATTAAATCAGAATCAGTCTCTAAAATCAGCTTTAATCTATCTTAAACATAATAGATTAAAAGCTATTGAAAGTGTTTGGATAAAAAGGGACTAAAGTAGGTTTAGTGTGTCAAAATTACTATAGAGTGTATTCAAATTGAAAGGAAGCATTTAATATATGTTTTTATGTGAAGACATTTTGATAATTCTCTTGTCAATTCAAAAACTGATTAAATCATAATCCAAGGAAACGAGGATTCTAGATTTAATCAGTTTTGAACACATTGGAGTAGATTTAATCAGTTTATATTTTTTCTACAAAACACTTTAAACCTGATTTAATTTGAATTGAATCAGGTTTGACCATTCTAAAATTAATTACAAACACTCTCTAAACATCTCGTCTAGAATGAATGATGAAATAAAAGAGAACGAAAAGCTAAAAGTCCATGACTTAGGGCAGAGGCTCATGCTTGATTAGTACTTGCCTTTATTTTATCCGTCGTGCGTTGGCAAGAGTCCTATAAAGGCTATGCGGCAAAGGCTATTCTATGGCGAAGTGGACAAATACATGGGGAGCAAGGATCTTTCGGGTGAATTCAAAAGTGTCACTGCTCAACCCACATGCATATCACGTCTATGGTGTAGATGGTGAAATTTGTTCTAGACCGTGAACATTTAATAATGACATAGTCATTTCATAAGAGATGACTCAACTTAAATTTTAGATGCTACCTTTTTTTCCAGATCCAAATCTTCTGCTGTAGCTAGGGCTACAGTAGAGGTGCTGTAGGAGAGATCCAAGTCGTTCAAATAAATTCCACGCTCTATAATCAGCCACGTCACCACTTCTGTGTTTAGGAATGACGGACGTTACAGAGGGCGTGAAAATTGTTGCCTTGTCTTCCTCTCTCTGAAATCCTCCTCCCTACTACCAAAACCCCACCGCATGGTAGCAACTCCTCTTCCCGACACCGTTGCCGAACCACCATCATCCTTTTCCACCACCACAACCCGGACGTTTCTCTTCCTGCATGATCTTAGAATTTCAAGTGATAAAAAGAAATTTCTCAATAAATTTCTGGAAAATTGATGTTCATTCATACTGTGATAAGATTAAATTTGATCAACATAATACAACTATAAGATTTGCATCACGCAGAGGTGGAATCTCTTCCGATACAACATAATACAACTATAAGATTTGCCGCCATCACCATCACCACTACTTCTCACCCCTATGGCATCATTTCGCCATCACCCAAACCCTCCATTAGTCTACATTTACCCATATCCAACCCTCGCGACTGCCGTTGCAATTGGAGAGAGGAATGAAGTCTGAAATCTAAAGGGAGAAGAGGAAGAAATCTGAAATCTAAACACAGAGAGAGAGAAGAGAGAGAAGTTTGCATCAATTTTGTTTGACGGAGAGGAGGGCTGCTGTTAGTCTTCAAACCAAGTTTTTTTTTGAGGTTTTAAGTGATTCGGATGACGTGGCCAATTCTTAGGCATAAGATTAATTTGGACGGTTTGGATCACCCTACAGCACCTCTTCTGTAGCCCTAGCTACAGCAGAGGATCTGCCTCCTCTCTTTCCAGGCTTACGTTTATTAGATGTTGGGACTTTGTATGGTGGTTGTTGCTGGCATGCCTCATTGGCATTCATTGGCATTCACTCTGCTTTCATTTACGCTATACATTAAAGCTTTAACAGTGTGAGTGCCAATGAGAGCTTTTACCGAAATCATGAAGAAACTAAATTCTATTCTAAACATGTTTCAAAACAAATTTAATAAGGAAAGTGACATGCTTACCACCCGAAGAAGGCTATCCTTAAATTCATGCCTTCAATCTCATTCTAGTTAGAATCCTTGAATTGGTCGAATAGGGCAAGTGCCATGCTTACTACCCGAATAGGGCTATCCTTAAATTTATGCCTTCAATCTTGTTCTAGTTAGAATCCTTGAACTGGTCTCCTTAGCCCCTCATCCTTGCTACATGTCCTCTAACCAACTTGGGCTTTTATAGTATAGATAGATAGACATATAGATGGATAAATAAAACATCGTTATGATACAAGACTGGATGGCCTAAGTATAAGCAAAATCACGAGAAAAATTAATTTTTCCTATGTCATAGTCATATGAAGCTCCCTAAAAATGTGAACTTTTGAGATTTTCAAGTGTTAGTACAATTACAAAGGAGGCTGGTTTTTTTTTTTCTTCTTTTTTTTTCCTATTTGATGGCCATGCGAAGAAGCTCCCTAAGGATGTGAACCTTCAAATGAAAAATATACATCTCTGCCTCCACCAAAAAATAAAAATTTTGTAGAATATTGGACTGTACAGATAGACCTTTACCCAGAATTGGTAATAGATCGTGCATAACCTCTAATTTAAATCTTAAAGAACATAATTTTGAAAAGAAGGCTACCTTGATGAAGTACATGAAACAACTCTATCTGGAAATATTATTATATCAAACCATAGATGATCCAAAGCATTTGTATAGACACGAGGAAAGCTGGGTATTTTGAAAGAAAAAAGAAAACCCAAGTATAGCACAAACATACTTGGATGTTAAAAGGAAAAACAAATGAGATGAATCTTTATACAATTAATTTCCCATATAACTCAGATAAGTTTCTCCTGGTTTCAATTTGATAGATGCCCACAGTTATGTAAAGTCATTAATAAGGTGGCATGCTTCGCTTGTGAAGAGTTCTATAGGTCACATTCACTGCTGTATTGGGCTAGAAATTATTTAATGAATGAGAACAACACGAATTTTTCGGAACGTTAACACTCACTCTATCAATTATACTAAGACAATAATACCCTCAATCACTACCAATATAGTACTATTAATCCGTCAGAGCAACTAAAACATCGAATGAGACAGTACTCTTAATGTATTGTCATAATTGAAACATCAAGTTCAAGTCAAAAATTTTAAATGATAAAACTGACCCACGCAAGGGTCTAAAGACTAAAACTAAATTTCAAACTCCTTCACTCGGCTCTAATCAATATCCAATGCAATTATTATTAGTTTTTACTTGCAGAAAGGAATAGAAAAAACGAGTGAGCTTTCGAGAATTCAGTAAGGTCGCTCAAAAATCCATAAGTGGGAATGGAAATAAAATAATCATCAGATTCACTTCAAACGATAGGGAAGAGATTCAACTCAATCCCTTCAATCAAACCAGATACAATTAACAACAATTCCAATTACACTAAAATGGTACAGGTGATATTGAACATGAGTACATGCAAACCTACATAGGCAGTGCAAGAAAACACTTAGCAAAGCCACACAGACAGTGCAGAGTAATCACTTAGCAAAGTCACAAAGGCGATGCTTAATAACACTGTAGTTACATACACATATAAACACTAGCTAGACCCTTAAGGTACTAGCATCATCTGACAATAATAGACCGTCCTTATATCACTCCCGATACAGACCATCCCATACACTGACTCATGTCAATTTACCGAATGAAATAATCAATAATACAAATAATAAATCGATGCCCGATGAGAAATAAACATTGAGCATCGATAAAGATTTTCAATAAATGTAAGCGCAAAGCAGGTTTTAAGGGCAAATAATGCATTCTCATAACAAAATGTAACAGAGTCCAAAGAGATTTGATAACAAATCAGAAAAAAAAAACATATACGAAGGCAATTTGATGAATTAGGTTTAAGATAGAAATCTCTTTCCATGGTCTGAAGCTATGTTAAGCTAATCAACCTCAAACACAAATTCTTTGAATTAACCTAAATAGAGCAAATCATTTATTAGTATACGATCTATGCAATGATGTTATAAACTCGATACTAACTTCCTAAACAGTTCTCATTCCAGCTTTCGAAATAAGCTAACAATAAGCAGTTCATTTATGACTACCAGAGATTTCTGAAAAACAGATAACATATACTTTGAAACCAATAAAACAACCCTAAGGGGGGTGAATAGGATTTTTGAAAATTAATGGAGAACTTAAACAAAACACAATCATGAAACTTAATCAAGCCAAGCAATATTTCAATGAAGATGCTAACTACACAATCTCAAGCAATTATAGAGCAATAAGTAAAGAGATTGAGTTAGAAATACTTGACAAGGAGATTTAAATGGTTCGGCTTGAACTACCCTCAAGCCTACATCCACCTCTTCAAGGAAGTCCCTTGCAAGAGCACTAGAATCCACTAGCAACAATCTTCTTCCGGGTCAAGATCAAAACCCTTACAACACTTGATGATATCCCCACACCAAGCACAAGCCTTGAATCCACAAAGCTCACCCAAGACTTGACAAACTCAAGCCTTGATCACAATTCTTTTACAAAGATCAAATGTGTACAAAGAAACCCTCTTGAAAGGAAATGAGTACAAATGAAACTCTAGTACAATAGAGAGATGAGAGAATTGATGACTTGAAGTATGCTCACTCTCAATCAAAGATGCTCTCTTTAATGATGTAAAATCATGAAGATGAAGAGAGAAAAGTTTAATCTATGAGCCTTGATGTTTCTCTAATGAATGGAGGCTTAGAATGTGGTTTCCATTGTGTATGATGAAGCCCCAAATTATTTATATAGAGAAGAAATGAAATATAGCCGTTAGAGGCATTGTATGAGCAAAACTGTCATTGCAGTCGACTGTATTCCCAATGCAGTCGACTGGGTTCCCTCTAAAATAGCCGTTGGAGTCTTTTCCTCGAAAATAGCCGTGGAAATTGAATTTTGACCAATGCAGTCGACTCTATTCCAATGCAGTTGATTGTATTACCCTACTGCATATCGCCTGACTCACGGAACCCTTTTTTCTATTTTAGGCATAACTTTTCTAGAAAAATCGAATTGAGGTGCCATTTTTTGCGTTGGAAAGCTAATGAAAAGTTTTATCAAGATATGAAAAGATTAGCACCAAAAACATTTTGAGAAAATCTGAGTGAGCTCCAAAGTTCACTCATTTTCAAGAACCACACTTGTGTGAAATGGTTATGAACTCACATGCAATGCACAAGGTGTCCTAAGGTCTTTTTAGGTCATAGTCATCAATCCAAGCATCAAACCAAGACTAGTTACATAATAGTAAAGATCAATCATAATTGATAGTAACTTAGCCTTTGCATTCTTTCTTGCTCTTTGACATTGGACTTGATGAAGCTTCCATAGCATGTCCACTATAACTTTAAGCTTCTTTGGCTTCAATCCATCTATCCAACTTCTCAAATGTGTCTTCATGAGTGTGATATATATATCTACTAAGAATCCACTCAAAGCACACATTAGAACATAATCAATGTGTAGTTATCATCAAAACAAGATGTAAGCCTAGGTTATCCAACCATAGGGCTAACATACTTGTATATACACTAGATGTAGAGTTGTCAAACGGGCCGGGCAGCCCGCGGCCCAACCCGACTCTGCCAGAAAAAAGCCCGGGCTGGCCCGGCCCTGGTATGAACAGTGCAGCCCAAATTTTTAGGGCCTTGGGCTTGGACCAAGCTAAGATTTCAGGAAAAATGGCCCGGGCCAGGTCCAGCCCTAAAAAAGCCCAGGACAAAATTGGCCCGATTTTGGCCCGAAGTTGGCCCGGTTTTGGTCCAAATTTTGGGCTGGCCCACATTTTTAGGGCCCAAATTCTGGGTTGGCCCAATTACTTGCTGTGTTGCATTCAATCTTTTTCTTCTAATTTTTTTGTGAATTTTTAGAACAACCCTTTATATATGTAAACTTTAGTTGTACTCATTATTTTTATCCTAGTTTGACCTGCTAGGTCATATTTAATATGAAATTGGAATTTTAGTTTAATGTGAATCTTTGTATGTAGCAAAATCTCTCACAATATAAGCACTACTACTCTTCATCTTCTGCCTGCCTGTTTTTTGGGCAAGGCATATATAACATCGTATGCAAAAGCTCCTTTCACAAACGGGCCAAGAAAGTGAAATAAGAATTGGCAGCATTTCCTCTGTGATGTATTGTTGTATTTAGGCTGATTATTTTGTATGTCTACTAAAGTAAAAGATAGAAATATGGTTTGCATTTTTTATCCTCTGGTCTTCCCAGCACGATGTAGCACACCTTTGAAGGGTATAGGGCATATATTGGGCAAAAACAGTTTGTTACTTTGGAGATCATTCTCCAGAACATTTTTAGACCCTCTTATTGCTGCTTCTTCTTTTTTCCATTTCTTTCTTTTCATGCTTCTTCGTTCTTGTTTCTGCTACTTCCTTCTTTCCTCTGCTACTTTATTTTCATGCTTCTTAATTGGGTTTTTGCTGCTGCTTCTTCTTTCTCAAACCTTATCCCAGTGATTATGACGTGTATCTTTTGATTGCTGTAAAGAAATTGAAATTAGGTAATATATAAAATTTACACCTTTAAATGTGTATATACAGGTAGCGTAGTTCAGCAGTGTCCAAAATTCTTCTACGCTTTTTTTTTTAACTAGCAGAAAGAATAAGTTGTCTCAGTTAAATATTAAAGAAGTTTGTTCATAACATGAGGATAAAGAAACGATGCATGGACACACAACAGTAAAAGCTCTCAAAATGAGGTTCTATTAGTTTTATTTATGACATTCTTTAAAAATTTAGACTTTTCTATGTAATACAGTCATTAGAAACCTATTTTTACCGTTAAAGCCTTTACCTTAAATAACAAGAAAATGCAACAAAAAAAAAATTGGGCCCAAGCCCGGCCCTAAATATTGGGCCTAGGGCCTGGGCTTGGACTGGGCCCAGATATCCCCACATTCTTGCCCGGCCCGGCCCGTTTGGCGGCCCGGGCACGTTTTGCTGGAGGCCCGATGGGCTTGGGCTGGGCCGGCCCATTTGACACCTATAACTAAATGGATCAAAAGATCACTTCCATACTGCTACGCATTTCCTCGATACTAGCATCATGTGCTCTGATTGCTTCTTACATCTGACCAAAGAATTGCCCAATCCATTCCAAGCTCCAAAACTCACTCAGAGTAAATCTTAAAATTCTCGATTTGTTTCATTCTCGTTCTCTTCGTATGCGTCCGGCTCATCCGGCTTTTCTAACTCCCTGACTCACACTTTTGAACTCTACAAGACAACAACTGACACGAAAGCACCTACTTGACAACCCGAGCCAATACTCATCCTCTTCTTTTCTCTCTGTCTTTTCTTTTAACACAAACACACACACACACACACACACACACACACACACCAACAACACAGCACACACTTGCACCCATAGCACTCATACCCCCATTTGCGTACACACACCCTTTATGCGTACCCACTTGCGCCGAACTAATCACTAGTTCATCATTATAGTTAACGTTCGTCGAACTCACTGCTTACTAACTGATATCCCACAACAATGACCACCAGTTTCAACTATTGTAACACATCAGGCACCAACATACACACAGGTCTCATATTCTCACGCTGCTACAAATACATATCGCACATAATGCACGCAAATACTCCATACCCACCTGTACATCCATTTCACACACACCCTTGTGACTTTTCTCTAGACATAAACACACCTGGTTTACGCAAACGCAAAATTCTCACAGAACACAGCTATACAACCTCCCTCACAAAAATTACACACACACACACACCACCACTGCACACATTCACTAACACAATCATCCATAAGAACCCATTTCACCCTATACACATTCATCACCTATAATCACAAACACACTCGGTATTACACACACTAATATGCACTGAACTCACGTGCACATATACACACTGAAGCACTCACACACTTCACTGAAGCACGCACACAAAAACTATATGAACACTTAGAGATGTCAAAGGGCCGGGCTTGGGCCGGCCCAGCCCAAGCCCGTCGGGCCTGCTGTGGGGCCGGGCCGGGGCCGGGCCAGTGGGGGCTGCCAATCGGGCCGGGCCGGGCCGGGCCTGCCGAAGGCAAACCTAGGCCCAGTCCAGGCCCAGGCCCTAGGCCCAATAGCTAGGGCCGGGCTTGGGCCGGGCCCGGGCCCTTTTTTTTTTTTCTTCTTGTTATTCAATTTTAAATTTCATCTCTAGGCAATATTCACAATTTAACGAACCTAATCTTTATCCTTTTATTTCATTATAAGTAATATACATATATATGTATGTATGTATATACATATTTATTTGTTAGCCATTATATTTTTTATTATATGTTAAACATTTTCATACTCTTCTTGATGAGCTTTATTAATAAAATCTTAACACATAACAATTTATATAGAAAAATAATAAATGTATTCATAGGCCCTCCTCCTTTTATCCGGGCTTGGGACCGGCTGCTTGTAAACAAACAGGCGAAGTTACCTATTTTTTTATATATACGAAAAAATATATATCTTGCTTGTAAAAATTTATTTTATATATATGGAAAAAAAAGTATATTTTGTGAAAAAATTTATTCTTAAAATTCTAACAATCAAAATAATAATGAATGTCTATCCAAAATATCAGCAATCAAAGATCAAGAAATCTGCAACGTCAACCAAAAGGATCAAAAGAGGAAAATAAAAACAAATTACCTAATCATCCAGAAGTACTTCAATATCCGAGTCACTGCTCTTCCTATCATCAATCGGTTTATCTTGCTCGCGGTATTTCGCATCAAGATAATCCTTCCAACATACACATAGCTCGAGCGACTCGGGGTTAAGACGACTCCTCCTGTCATCCAAAACCCTCCCGCTAGCTGAAAATGCCGACTCTGAAGCAACCGTGGAGGCTTGCACTGGCAGTACATCCCGTGCAATTTGGGATAAAGTTTTATACATGTTTTGATTTTGTTTCCAAAAATTTAACAAATTAAAATTAACCTGTTCTTGCCTTGATAAATCAGAATAATGATCAGTATTTGCATATACACCAATCTCATTAAAAGAGGAAAAAGTATACGAACCTGCCGAATTAGAAGTACCTTCACCTGGTAGTTGTCTTGCTACTAGATGTTCAAAGCCCTGAAGGTATGGCGCATAATACCTCTCAACAGTGGATGATGATGTAGCTCGCCCGCGCACGTCAGCAGAATTACGATAGACGTTGAACAAGTCCTCAAACCTCTTGCTCACTTTTGCTGTGAATGCGGTTGTCTCCTCTGCTGTGTAGCACATTAATTTCGATATCTCTTGTATCGAGGCGTTCACGCCATGCAACTTTAACCTAGGATCTAAACAAGTAGCCACAGTAAAAATAGCAGGCAGTTACTCCAATATTTATTAAATTTTTGATCCATCACTTTTACTATTTCCTTAAAGGGTCCTATATATCTCCATTTTGTTAACATTGTAGCCATCTTCAGAATTTCTATTACAGCGAGAGGAGAGGTGGGATAGTACGTACCAGACAATAAATTGGTAGACGTGTAGAATACCTCCAAAAATTCAGCTAGGTATGTGGCCATCTGCCATTCCTCTTGAGTTGGCAAGCCGGCTGGGAACTGGGTTAGTAGAAAATGCGTATAGACTTCTCGGTATGCCAGAATGTGTAAAAGCATGTGGTATGTAGAGTTCCACCTGTGGACCACATCTGTAACTGCTCTCCTGCGAGGCATATTATATTGAACACACAACGTTTTAAATTGTTGTGTTCTCGGACTCGAGCTATTAACATACGCTGTCATACCCCTCATTTTGAGAAGAATATCTCCTGCAGCAGCTAAACCATCTTGAACAATTAAATTAATAATGTGACAAACACAGCGAACATGAAATAATTCACCGTTAAGTACAGGTTGAAGCGTCTCCTTTAAAGCTGCAACAGCAACTTTATTATTAGAAGCATTATCAAAACTAACACTCATAATCTTATCCTTAATTTTAAATGTGGTGCATGCTTTTAATATAAGAATAGCAATGTTCATTCCATCGTGCGGATAAGGGAAGTGCTCGAAAGCGATGATTCTCTTGTGCATAACCCAATCTACATCAATCCAATGAGCGGTCACACAAGAATAACTAACAAAAGTATAAGGAGATTGCCAAATATCAGAAGTAAGACTAACTTTACCTTCAAATTTATCGAAATAATCGATAAGGCGTGCTTTAGCAGCATTGTACTGTCGGAGTGCATCGGATCTAGTTGTGTTTCTATGAACCTTTTTGTACAAAGGTTGAACGTATGTGTTCATATATCTAGAGTGCTTAGGATTATCGGCAAAAGAAAAGGCTTGTTCATCATGAATAACAAATTCAGCGAGACCGTCTCTTTGCTCTCGCTGATTATAAACAAATAACTTACCGTCAAAAGATAACTGCGTTTGGGTAGGTTCGACGTGGCCTTGTCGAGGTGCACACAGAGGGTAATGCCTGTTAAGATGTCCATTACCACTACCAGACGAAAATAATTTAGCGCAGTACTTACATCGAGCTTTTCGGATGCCGTCCACCATAACTACATCGAAATGATTCCAACACTCGGCTTTCTTTTTTTCCCCTTTTGGACTTCTGGCTCATTACCGGAGGCATTGCTCGGCCCTTCTTCATCATGACCAGGCATAGGGTTGAGATTATGCCACGGAGTAGTAGCTTCGCCAACCGAGCTGCGTCCTTGACTATAATGCGGGGGGTCTTCATCAGGCGTGTATTCAAAATCTGGAATGTTTTGATTGAACTCCCAATTGGCTTGGGTATCTATCATACAGCCTGTACTCATTCGTCCAGGAACGAATGGTTGTGTTGGTGCTTGGATTGGTGTTTGTGATGGCCGTGGCGCTGGCGCTTGTGCTGGTGGTGGTGCTTGCGATGATGATGATGTTTTTCGTGATGACGATGCACGCCTCATTTTCTTCAATAATCCAGCCATATTTCGAGCTAAACTTTGTAAGAGTAACTAAATACACAAGTATAAGAGTAGTAATAAGAAATAACAATTAAAAGAATGAACGAGTAACAAATATTAGAGAGTTAGTAATTAAAAAGAATTTAGCAAGACTAGTAATTAATAAACAAGAGTACTAATTAGTAAATACTAGTAGTAATTAGCAAGAGTAGTAATTGGAGAGGAAAATAGTAGCAAAGCTTGTAGAAATATAGAATGTTTAGGTAAGAGAGAGTAAGAAGATTGGTGTGAAAAATTAGAGAGAAATGGTGTGAATTTATAGATTTTAGAAACTTCACAAAAGACCAAAATACCCCTACAAACTATCCGTTTATAGTTGTTGGGGAGGGTAAGAGTGTAAAGGAGTTGAAAAATATAGGTTAGACTAAAATACCCCCCAAACTAGCCGTTATATTGCTGTTGGGGGGGTAAAAGTGGAATTTTGGAAAAGGGGTGGAAGAAAGGGGGGGAAAAACAAAAAAATTCAAACAAGTGGGGCCAAAACCGGGCCAAACCCGGGCCGCAGACCGGGCCAGCCCCGGGCCAGATCCGGGCCGCAGACCGGGCCAGACCCGGGCCGACTTCGGGCCGGGCCAAACCCGTTTCCGGGCCGGGCTGGGCCGGGCTTTTTCGCAGCAATGGACGGCCTGGTCCAGGCCCAGGCCCCAGGCCCGCTGTGCTGGGGCCGCTACTGTTCATCGTCGGGGCCGGGCCAGCCCGGGCCAGAACCAGGCCGGGTCGGGCCAGCCCGCGGGCCGCCCGGCCCGTTTGACAACTCTATGAACACTTACCCACTCACACATCAACACACTTGGCTGCCCACACGGTCATTTATGCACACATAAACTCACTCACAAACTCCCACGGTAGCCACTAAAACACACTCTGTTACACACTATTACCTGACAACCACCACTCCTACATATCTACCAAAGACACACAACGTACACCCACTGCTGCGCACATACAAACCATCCACTTCATCCCATTTCAATCACCGCCAACACAACAGTTAAAAGACCACTTCACCCAGTAAAATAAAACCCAACTCCACATTTCAATACAACCAATGCTCGTTAGCCCGTCATTTCATCATATGAAGAAATCAGGCCTGCGAGTGACAACCGAAACATTTTTACACAGTGATTGGGCTAAAGACCCATGATGACAGACATCATAATTTTTTCTCCGGCGTCGTCCTCACTGGCCGGTGGGCCTCGCTGGCATCTTGTGGCCGGTTGTACATACAGATATGGGCCGCGTTAAGGGGGAGATTAGTGGCGACAGTAGTTGGATCAAGAACCCGACAGTGGGTGAATTTGGTGGCTACCCCAGCGCCGCCTTCAATGGCCGGGGATCTCGTCGCCGGATTGGGATGGGCATCGTTATGGCTGCGACACCATGACAGTAGTGGCGCGGAGGCGATCCACAGCTCGTTGTGGCTGTTTGGCGATGGTCATTGACCAGTGACCATCATTTCGTCGATGTTTGACCGGTGGCGTCTTTCGATTGGGACTTTGGTTGGCCAGTTCAGAGTACATCCAATGGTGGGCATGGTGCATTGATAGCGGCACGGCTGTCGTGGAGGCGTTACTGACGATGTTCAGTGGAGGCGCACATTCGGAGTTATTGCCGACTGCTGCTCGTGTGGCCGAAAATGGGGTTGCCAGATCTCGCAGGCAGCGGCGCCGCCCGTTCTAAGGCCGGCTGCCCTCCTGATTTTCTCTACCCGTCTTCTCCCCATTTTGTTCTTTTATTCTTTTTTTTTTATCTCTCCTTATTCTCTATATATGTATACATATGTATGTATATATTATGCGAGACCAAATATATTATAATGACATAACCTTATCAGTTATACATTCTCTTAAGCAACCCATTCACTTCTATGAATTTGTCAATTGTACAGAACTTTGTTATTTATAGCTTATGGCATTATGAAAATATGTATCTAAATGCAACAACTAATATCGGTCATAATAGGCGACGCTAAATACCCAATAATATAACTTCAACAACAATAGTCACCAAAAATTTCAATTAATAAAATTTGTAACAACAGTCACCAATGAAATAACTAAAATCTATGAACATTTATCATATGACCAACTCGGGTACAGGATATTACAGATTGCACCGGCCGGTACAGGTGATACCGGCCGAGAAGTACATACCGGCCGAAAATATTGTGTTTTCTAATATTTTTTCAAGAAAAAGCAAAATTACAAACATTAATGGGAAATTCAGTAAATTGACAATATAAAGAATAAATAGGAAAAAAAAATCCTAGCATCTATTATATCAATTAATTGCCTATGCAGTATCTTCCTTAGAATATTTATTTACAATTTGCAAAAAAAATTTGCGGTAAGTTTTCAATCTTTATTGCAATTTTCAGGTTGCTTTAACTTTTCTTCTTAACTTTGATAAACTTCATTGCTAGAAGTTTTTACCGGATTCCTTCATCTACATGATGTAATGCTTTTTACACATAGACACAAATACACTAAAACAACTTATTCTTGAACCGAAAAACATTATTCTTGAACAAAGAGCTTATTCATCTATAAGAATTTGATAATGAGATAGTTGGAGAAATGGATAATAACTCAATTGAATAAATTATTTGTTCCTAATGTCATTGCGTAGGAACAAGTAGGTATTCGGCAATAACAGTTTAGTTGAAATAGGGGGTAATTCAAGATCTGGAAGGACAGAGAGGGGTTCATTCTAGAGGAGCAGCGATGGAGGATATTTAAGTAAGCGCGCGCGCACACACACATGTATATATGTTTAGTTCGCTAAAAAATGACAGAGATCTATATTGGTTTGGTCCCACTAACCTACATCTAGTCTCCAAGCACTCTATCCAATGAGAGACCTACTCGAGCCTTCCACTATTTAGGTTAGCTTCAGTTGCTAACTCAAACCTCCGTACAACTTCAAAACCTTCTCAAGATTTTCAACAATTACAACTTGAAGAAATAGATTAGAACTGAAATGATCTCACAACTTACACCCCTTCATGAGTAGATGTGACAGTAAAGTACAGGTTAACTAAGTTTTATTAGGTGGAAAGATCTTATCTAAAAGTAGCTTAACCAAGAAGTTTGCTCAACAAACTATCTCAAACAGTTTTCTCACTCAGAAGTTTTTGTCAAGAATTCTTAAACTTAGATAGCTGAAAGAGAGTATCTTAGAAGATAGTAAGTTGACATGTAATAGCTCTCAAGAGTCCCTTATATGTAGCTAAAGAAATAAAGTCGTTGAAAAACGTTAACGTGACGTGTCACAAATTGGGTGGAAAAAAGCTAGGATGGTAGAAAGCTAGTCAGGGGACAAAACCCTGAGGGAGAGAGGAAATGGAGGGAAAATTTGTAAAGTTGTCAAAATCAAAGTTTACAATGTTACCAAGGGGACTACCACCAGCAGTAGGGGGAGGTCAGTAGAAGGAGAAGGGGTAGCAAAGGAAGAGGAAGGATAAATGGAGGAAGCAGGCAAAAAATCTCGATGACGATAGGGTTCAGAGGTGCCTCAATGTAATATTCCGAACTTCGAGAGCTATTTAAAATAGTTATCCGTGACCCGAAAAATAAACGGGCGCTAATTTTGAGTAATGCTCGGGGACTGTGACTAAGTTTGTGTGTGTTCATAAGTGTGTGTGTCGCGGGTGAGATTGTGTGTATGAATCAGGTGTTTGATTGTGTTTTAGGGAGTGTTTTACAAGTAATATAAAGTATAATTAAGGGTAGTAGCATGTGTCTTTCGGAATAGTGGATGGTAAGGGAGTTGTGTGAAGTGAGGTGGTTCTCGGCAGTGAAGAAAAGAGAGGAAGAAGAAAGTGTGTATTTCAGGGTGCAATAGTGTGTGTGTGTGTGTTTGATTTGAATAGTAAGTGTTATTGTCGCTAAAAATGGAAAAATAATTTAGGCAGCCTTCTAAGAAATTTTATAAATATCTAAGGTTAGAATTTGACAAAGTCCAAAACTGTAACCCCAATATTTTTACGATAACTACACTCTAGAATTTTTCAGGAATTTTCGGGATCCACGGATGGCGCTAAATTAGGGTACCGATTAAAGAACTTTATCAAATTATTTAGCATAGTAAATCAAGTTATTTTAATCTGAAAATTTTATGAAAACCCTATTTTATTGGTATGAGTCATTGTATAAAGTTTTGTGCCATTCTAAGGCCAATAGGTATTTTTCACGAAACTGGCCTTTTAGCGCTCGGTCCGGACACCGGTCGGGATTTTTTGGCAAAAATTTTCTAAAAGACTTTTTAATACATAAATGATATCGGGATGCTTAAAATAGCAGTTTAAGATATTTTTGAGATTTTTTCAGTGCCGGAAACCCCCAGGGATGTTTTGGAAATTTGCCATCCCGAGAGGGATATTTTGGTGATTTTACCCATGAAGGGTATTTTTGAGTAAATTTACATACAGTAAGGATATCTTAGTGATGTTGCATACGGAAAGGTCATTTTGACGATTTAAGTGTAACGAGGGGGTATTTTGGTAATTTATCACCCCGGAGGGGTATTTTGGTAATTTAACCTAAGAAATGTATTTTTGAATAAATTTGCATATGGTAAGGTTGTTGTAGTAGTTTTACTCACGAGAAGACCATTTTGGTGATTTAAGTCTGATAGGGGCATTTTGGTAATTTTACACCCTAGGAGCGTTTCGGTAATTTTACATACCCAGAGAGGGGGGTTCATTTTGGGAGTATGTGTGAGTTTTTATTCAGTTATAATCTTGTTCTGTAAGCTGTATTCTAATGATTCGATTATTCTGTTTAGGTTAAAGCTAAAGACTTCCGGTTAGGATAATTTAGTTGCGGATCTAGGTAAGGGATTCTATCTGAACCTTGGGTAAGGACTTTTGTCCGAACCCTTATTTGATTACTTGTACTCGTAAGTACTCCTTTGATATATTTATGGCTAATGCCGAACTCTGAGTTATGTATTGATATCAGCATGTTCTTGCCCAGAAAACCCTAATGTTGAACCTGAATCGGTTATTTGGAAATCTTGTGATACCCGCATGTTATTGCGTGCTGAGCAAATTTGATAATTGTCTGTATCCATTCTTCTGAATTGTTGTGATTATATTTGATAATTATTCACAGTCGTTTTGTTGTTTATCTGTGATTTTTCTTCTGAAATTCTGATTTCTTCTGAAAGTTTCGAATGCTAACTTATGTCAGTATGATTATTGTTATGAGAACCCGAATTGATTTTGGGGATATGAGCTTATGTTAACGCTCATTGATATTGTTAATTTCTGTGTTGACCTGGGTACCTGTTTAGTGGGGAGGCGGTATAAGGCTGGTTGAATCCTGCATGAAACGCAGGCTAGTACCCAAGTGGACTAGTAATTACTTTAGTACATCATGCATGTGTACACTATATTAGCTTGCCATAATGGCATTGCAATCGCCCAGGATCAACATTGATTTTTGATTTTATTAGCTAGAATGATTTGTGCTTGGGTCGAAAGCCCTTGACAAACATTCATTGTATTTAGTTAGAAGGATTTGTACTTAGGTTGAAATCCCTTGACAAGCCTTTATCGTATTATCTGATTTGATTTCTGCTTGGGTTAAAATCCCTCGGGAAATCTTGCTGTATTTTCGAAATGAATTTCTGCTCGGATTGAAATCCCTTGAGCAAGGAAAATTTTCGTGGTACTTGGAAATGCTGACTTGAAAAGGATCTTTTATTGATCGTTTTGGATTTTGTTCTGATTGTTAATATTTATTTTGGCATCTATTTCTGATGAACTTTGCTCAGTTTGGGTAATTATTGAATTTTGATCGTTCAAAGTGTTTTGAAAATCATCGTCGGTTGGATTTTTCAGAGTCGTGTTATAATCTCTTTTGTAGTCCTTGTACGACCTTACTGCGCTCTCAAAAGTTCACCGTTCGTTTGGCTCCCTTCTGCAGGTGATGATAAGTTGTAGCAGGTTCGGGAATGGGTTAGAGTCTAAGTGAGATTTTGATAAGCCCATCACCACGGTATAGTAAGACCCCTGCGTGGGTCTGTACTGTTGATTCATTCTTTAGGGATTCAAGTTTGAAAAGAACCTAGGTTTTAATGGTTTGAGTTCAAGCAGGTTTTGTTGTAATATTAGGTTTTGGAGAATTCGAGTCGGTATCAGATTAGATGTTTTGAAGTATGTGGTTGTGTACAGGATTTGATAGGTTTAATGTGATCCGGTAGGTTAACGACCTGGGGGTTCGGGGTGGCAGAGCTCTGGATTTTCGGGGCCGTCAACACTCAAACATGGGAAACCTTTGCGGTGTCGACATTGGTATGAACAATCCAGCAAGCTCGACTAAGAGTCACATTGTCAATATGGAAGCTGGGAGCTAAATGGTTATAATCAGACGAGGAGGTAGGTAAGGGAACGCAGAAGTGTTGGGAAAGTCGGGTAAGAAGAAGTCCACAAGGAAGGGAGGCATTATTACGCTTTTTGCTAGCAAGCGTGTGAGTCATCATGATTTCCGTGAGTTTTAAAGGATGACATTGAAGGAAATGAGTGAGGAGAAAATGTCAATGTAGGAAAAGTTAGCAAGCAAACTCGTACGCTAAAAAATATTTTAAGACAAAATTAAATGTAAAAGACAAGTTTCTTGACCAAGATCAGTGAGTTTTGGTTTGCGGATGGAATGATTAGAAGGGTCATTGAATAAAACATGACCAAGGGGTGAAAAGCTACCATTTGTGGCACATAATTTCCCAGTGTACACAACTGTGTAGGAACGTTTAGTGAAGGAGATGGAGACACTATTTAGGAAGGAGGAGAGGGTGGTGGAGAGTGAAAGTGTTGTAAGACATGTTTGCGTGAAACATGTGAATTAGGTGAGAATAAGATAAAGTTGGTAGAGACGGAAAAGATGCACATCACATATCCTTAAAGATTTTGGTGATGCCTAATGTTATCACAAGGTCGATATCACAGGGTTGACCAGTACTAATGTTGTGATTAGAAAATTTGACATAAGAAAGACTCCTGATTGGCAATGGTTTCAAAAAAATTGGCGGAGGAAAATAGGGCCAATGGTGGGGCTAAGGGGAGATAAAGGTGGAGGCAGAATGATGAAGGAGAGGAAGATGAAAAAGAAGAGGAATAGTGCTACCTGATATAGGGTTGAAGACAGGTGTTGGTACAGTGGTAGTTGCTGCAGAGGAAGCATTAGCTGGTGTAAGCATCTGGCGTGGTGGCTAGGCGGCTAAGAAGGCGATGATGACAGTGCGGTGGTGACACGAGGACCACGGCGAGTCAGTGCAGGGACGAATTCTTCTTTGCTATCGCTTTCAGTGTAATAAATCAATTAACATCGATGAGATGGTGTAGCGTCCTTGACTTTGCAAGATGAAAAAGAAGTAGTGAAAGAGACTATGGACGGTGAAAGAGACAATAAGAAAAAAAAAGAACAGTGAATGGTAGACTGAATTTTATGATAAGGGTTTATATATAAAAGGTAAAATAACTAGATCGACTGGAAGATAAATTCATTCAACTGTACATGGATTAGTCGACCCTAATCGTCAAATTAGTGGGCTGAATTATGCAGAACGCCATTTGGTGAGTAGACTAAAATCGGTCGGGTGCAAAGTCCAAGTCGGTCGACCAAATTGGGCAGTATTTATTGATGAGCAAAACAAAAGCAGTCGATTCCTAACATGTTGTAGTCGATTGAATTTGTCACAAAAGGTTTCTCCAAGATGGTGCTCGCAGAGAATAAATTAAGACAGGATGAATAAAGAAATTAAATATGAATATTCGATTAGATCAGAGACAACTAGCTTAAATCACACATTCCTAATCCACGACACAACATACAAAAAATGATCTTCTGCTAAAAGATTTGTGAAAATATTAGCTAACTAATTTTCGGTACACACTTTCTTAAGCTCTGCAAAAACTTTTTATACATTGTCTCTAAGAAAATGGTGAGGGATGCCAATGTGCTTTGTACGAGAGTGGTGGACAGGATTTCTGATAATGTCAATAGCACTGCCATAATCACACATGATGGGAATTCTATCAACGCAAATACCAAAGTCACGTTAAAGTTGGCGTATCCAAAGAACTTGTGCGCAACAATTACCAGCGGCAACATATTCCTCCTTAGCTGTGGAAAGAGCTACATATGTTTGTTTCTTACTATGCCGGGAGACAAGAGATTCACTAAGGAATTGACAAGTGCCACCGGTGCTTTTACGATCAATCAGATATCCAGCATAATTAGAATCAGAGAACCCTACTAGATCAAATGAAGAGTTACAAGGATACTAGAGTCCCAAATTAGCAGTTCTATAAAGATATTTGAAAATAAGCTTAACTGCTACAAGATGAGATTCTTCAGAGGATGCTTGAAAATGAGCATCGATGGACACACAAAACATAATGTCAAGCCTAGAAGCAGTAAGATATAGTACTACCAATTATACCAGGATAGAGTTTGTTATCAACATTTTTACCATTTCATCTTCAACTAGAATCATACTGGGAAAGATATAAGTACCTCTAGGTTTAGTTGTCGACACCAAACCTTTTTAACAATTATGAGTGTACTTAAATTGCTTAATAAAAAATTCCTTATGTTGACCTTTTATTGAAGATCGAGGAAGAAGATGAGTTCTCCCATAATACTTATCTCAAATTTCATGTGCATTATCTTAGCAAATTCTTGGTACCGATCGTCATTAGTAGCTCCAAAAATGATATATCATCATAATTATGAACAATAAGAACATAAGAACTTCTAGGTTTGGTAAAAGGAGTGGTATTGACTTTGCCATGCAATAAACCATGATCAATTAGAAAGTTGCTCAGTCGGTCGTACCACGCTTGAGGAGCTTGTTTAAAACTATACAATGTTGTTCTTTTTTTTTTTTTTAGTTTGAAATATGATTGGGGTACTTTTGTAACACCCCGAATCCCAATCCAGTTTTAACGGTTAAATTAAAATTTTTAGCGACAAATTTTTTTTTTTAGCATCAATGCAGTTGTTACCAACTTTTAGCGACGATTAGTGAAATAGGGTTTTGGTAAAAACCCATTAACATTTTCTAGTGTATTAATATATCATAAATAGTTATTAGGCTTTTCCGTAATAAAAAGAAGTTTTGGGTGAATTTTGAAAATTTCCTAAAGTCTAGGGTTTTTTCATCTTTTTTTGGTAATTTTCCTATTTAGGGTTTTATATTTATACTCTTTTATGAGAGAGTAGCCGCCTCGACATTATTTTACTTCTAAAAATGATTGAGAGAGAATAGAGAGAGAGCACGGCTGTGACGAAGGGTTTTTCGGTGAGATCTTTTCCCATAAGTGTTCTATCATTTACGCTAAATTTATGCAATGGCTTAGGGACGTGGGAATGGGTTTGTGCGTCATTGGTAATGGCTGCCGTAAGGGCAGCCCAGTATATGTGTGTTTATATATGTATTGGGTATGCGTAACGGCGGGAAATACATATGCAATTAAATGGGTTTTGGGTGAAACTGTCTAGCACTTCGCAATTTCGGTGAACGACTGTGAGAAGGGGCTATTTTGCACTTTGTGGGTTTGTGGTCATGGCAGCCATGGCTGCGGAGAGGAAGTGTAATTTCCGCATAGTTTGGGGCGCATAAAAAAAATTTCGGGGGTTCTTGTGCAAATATTTGAAGTTAGGGGCTAATGGTATAATTTCATAAAGTATAAATTATTATGGGGTTGACACCTCATTTTAGCTAGGTGACTAAGCTAAATATAATATTTTTTATGGAAGAGATAAGCTTTCGGGTGAATGAAAGGAGAAGAAAAACAAAAGAAAAAAAAGGGAAGCAAAACAAGAACAGAAACAGAGGAGAAAAGAGACTGAACAGAGCTTCGGGGAGGGGGAAACCGAAGGAAAAAAGAGACTGATTCCTGCCATTTTTCCAGCAGGTGAACCATCCAAACCCCTAATATGCATGCTCTAGTTGTATTAATGGAATATGTGTATGAGCTCAATCACAGTATGGTACGTGGTTCGGCCATGAACATGGCCGTGAAGCCGTGTGAGAGGAGCTGGTTGCTGGGAATTTAGGGGCTTTGGGTATGATCCAATATGAAATGGATGGGTGAAGTTGTACACGATTAATGTTTTTATGGGTGTGTAGAGGTGAGGGAGAAGTTGTGCGACTGTGTTAGTGTGTGTGATTCTAGGTTGGAAGCTTCGGGTAGGGTGGGTTTGATGAGGGAGAGATGGTCCAAGGTGTAAGAGTAGTGTTAGTGCGAAGGTGGGGCTGTATAGAGTGAGGGGTGTGAAGTGCAGGTGGTCGTGTGTGTGTGCAGGGGGCGTTCATGTATGGCAATGTGTGTGTTCTTGAGAGGGTGTGTGCGGGTGGATGTATATGATGATTCATGCATATGGGTTAGTGTTAAATGTGTTGTGATGTGTGTAAGGGTGTGAAATTAAGGTGTGTAGGTGTGTAAATGTATAACAGTGTGTGTATGGGAGTGTGCAGGTGAGTGTGCTTCGGCTGGAAGAGTGAAGAAGATGAAGTGTGTGTCTGTGTGTGTGTGTTCAGGTGAAATAGTGTGGGTATTGATGTGAATAGTGGTTGTTATTGTCACTAAAGGTAAGAATTAATTAGGCAGTGTTTTCAATAAATTTTTATAAATATCTAAAATCAAAATTAGACAAAGTACAAAACTGTAACCCTCATTGATTTTACGAGACGTACGCCCTAGAATTTTTCGGGAATTTTCGGGACCCGCGAAGGGCACTAAATTAGGGTATCGGCTAACTACAATTTATGAATTATTTGGCATAGTAAATTAAATTATTTTAATCTGATACTTTTAGGAGAACCTTAATTTATTGATAGGATGCAGTATCTAAAATCTCGTACCATTCCAAAGCCGATAGGTATTTTTAGCCGAACCAGCTTTTAAGCGCTCGATCTGGACACTGGTTCGGGATTTTTGGGCGAAAATTTCCTAAAGCACTTTTTAGTCCAGAAATGACTCTAGGATGCTTAAAATAATATTTTAAGATACGTTTGGAAATTTTTCGATGCCAAAAACCCTCAGAGGTATTTTGGTAAATTACCACCCCAAAGGGATATTTTGGTAATTTTACCTAAAAAAGGTGTTTTTGAGTAAATTCACATATGTTAGGGCTATCTTAGCAAGTTTAATCATGGGAATGCTATTTTGGTGATTAGGGATGCGAGGGGCATTTTGGTAATTTTTACCCCAGGGGCATTTTGGTAATTTTACACATTCGGCGAGGGGGTCTTTCTGGGAATGTGAGTGAGTTAATATTGAGTTATAATACAGTGATGTAAGTTGTCTTCTAATCTTTGGATTGTTCCGTTTAGGTTAAAACAAGGATTTTTCGGTTAGGGTACCGTAGTTGGGAACCAGGTAAGGGTTTCTATCCGAACCTCGAGCCATCAATTTGCTTCTTCAATTATTCTTTTGTCTGCTTGTGTCTATTGTTGAACTCTAAATGTACATTGATTTCGATATATTCTTGCCAAGTAAGCCCTGATATTGAGCCTGATTCGATTATTGAACTCCTATCGGTGCTCATTGTTTACAACGCATTGAGCATTGCTTTGTGCATTGATTCTAAGATAAATGTCTTCTGAATACTAACATGGGAATCTGTTCTGTTCTGTTCTGAGGTGGGCGTTATAAGGCTAATCTGAATCCTGTGTGGAACGCAGGCTAGTACCTAAATGGACTAGTATTCTGGTACATCATGCATGTGTATATTTTTTTAGCCTTGTCCGTATGGCATTGCTAGTACCCATGATCAGTATCTTCTGAATGTATAAGCATTGTATCTAAATTTATTGTTCAAGATGTCTAAGCACAATTGTTGAGATGCTTGAACTATTCATCTTTGAATTGTTGTAATTTCCTCTGAGATTAATTTGAACGACCTTACTGAGCTCTCAAAAGCTCACTCTTAATTGTTATGTTCTGCAGGTAGTCCTTAGCGGTAGCTTGTGTGAGGGAGGTCAGTATCAGGTAAGGTCTTTAAGGCATCCAACCTAGACTAGACTATGTACATAGGACCCCTGTGTGGGACTGTATAGTTAGTGTGCTAGTTAAGAATTATGTACGGGGCTTGTAACGGCTTGTAACATCTTAAGTCAGGAAACTTTTGTTATGGAACTTTATGTGTTGGAAGAACTTAGTGTGATGTTGTTTAAGAATTTGAAATTTTGACAGGTGCTCTGATCTGTGTGATATTATAGGTTAACGTCCCAGGGGTCCGGAGCAAGAGAGTTCCGGATTTCCAGGGCATTACAGGAAGAGAGAAGGTTGGGCACATGGGATCGCCGTGTAAGAGAGAAAAATAGGCCGTAAAAATTTACTGTGGTGTTTGTGTGTTTGTAATGAGGGAGCAAGGGTATTACACGGCTGCCATATCAAGTGTTGTGTGTGTGTGTGTGTAATGGGTTTTGACGATGGGTATTGTGTGTGTAGTGAGAAGGGAAAGGGGTGCCAAGCATGTTTCTGTATGTGCAGATTGTTACATGACAGTGAATGAAGAGTAAGATAGAAACATATAAAGAAGAAGATGGAGATTGTATTTCAAATGGTGTGTTTATAATCGTGGAAGAAGTGGGTGTGATAATGTGTGTATATGTGGGTGCATTTAGTGTGTATATGTGGGTGCATTTAGTGTGTATATGTGTGGGTGCGTTTGGAGTGTACCGAGTGCATGCGTGCGCTGGGTAGGTGTGTTGGTGAACTGTGTGTGTGTGTGTGTGTGTGTGTGTGTGGTGAGTGAGTGAGTGAGTGGAACAAGAAGAAAAAATGAGGGGAAAAGGATTCACTGCCATGAGGCAGTGGGTATGGGATTTAAGTGTGTTGGGTAAAAATAAGAAAAAGAGAATACCCATTGTCGTGGGGTAATGTGGGTGTGAGGAAATTTGAGTGCATTTCTGTGTTTGTTTGAATATGTGTGAGAGTACTGTGTGCCCAGTGTGTGTGTGTGTGTGTGACCTGTGTTTAAATGGTGTGTATGGAGTGATTTATTGTGTGCATGGATGACTAAATATGGGGGAAAAGGAAAGGGAGAAGACCCACTACCGTGAGGCAGTGGGTGTGGTAGGAATTGTATGCTTGTGTGTATGTGTGAGTGTACGTCCAACGTATGTATTGTGTGAATGAGTGAGTGAACTGGTGAGTGTCTTGTGTTGATGTGGGTCTGTAGATGTAGAGAAAAAGAAGAAGAGGAGTGGGTAATGGTCACAACACTGGGTACTGCCCTATGCAAGCACAAGTATACACATATTAGCGTGAAGTACGTCGCGAGCATTGGATGGTGTGCAAGTATTGTTAGCACGTGAAAGGCCATCTTAGAATTCCTGGAAAATTTTTATAATTTTCTGAAATCGTATGTATTTTTAATATTTTCTATAAATTCAGATTTTTAAAATGCTTTGGAGCCTTTAAACTCATGAAAATATTTTGAAAAAATTAGAGTAATTTTTATGGTACAAATAAGTCTCAGATTAAGTTTGGTGATTTTTAGAGTTGATTTGTTATCATTTCCGTATTACGTTAGATTTAGCAAAATGAAATTTTAAAAATAGTTTTGATGTCTTTTAAATTTTGATTTTAATTTCTATAATTTTCATAAGTATTCTAAAATTGTTGTAAAAATTGTGGGACTTTATTTTTAGCTCGAAGTAATTATAGCTATTTATAGATTTTATTGCATTTAAAGAAATTATTTTTAATTCGAAAATACTTGAAATTTTAGAAATTTTATATTTTCGTTTTAAACCAAAAAAATTATTTATGGGAATAAATATCCGTTATGGGTTACTGTTGAGCATCGAGTAATGTGTCAGATTTTCGGATTAGGTTGGCCGTGTGTGTGACCCGCTTTGAGTTGCACAATTTCGGAGTTAGAAGTGAGCACGTGGTGGGCAGCTGATATTAGGCCTATAGTATTGTAGCATAGATTGTGTTCTAACAAATGGATTGCCAATCTAGGTTTATTTAGATAATTTTGATCGAGATTCTGTAGCATTGTATAGCTTGAATCCTTACCCTTTTTCTCTCTGAACCCTCCATCATTACTCTGATTTCAAATGCTAATAATAATTGTATTTATAAACTACATTGAATGTTGATCTTTACGATTGAAAGAAAAATATTTTCAATTACCCGTGAACCCTAAATTGAGCCTAAAAGCGATTACTTGGAATCTGTTGTTCATTTCATTTGGTTATTGATTCGCTCATCATAAAGCATTTTCAATTTATTTACTCCTTCTAAATGTTAACATGAGTTAGTAATATGGGAGTTATAAGGATGGTGCGTATTTTTAGGGTTATAAGTGTTGCTGCTAAAAATATGCTCTGCGTACATTGCAAAACCCGAGCCTGGACTGATGACCTGGAAGACAAAAAATGAGTGACAGCCTGGTGGGGTTCCTGGCGGAAAACTCTCTGATGCTTAAGTCAGAGCTCAGCTACAGAATAATAACTCTAAAAAAGCATGAATTGTCTAATTGTCCTATACCTGGAGGGGTAGACCCCCTTATATAGCTGTAGGAGAAGACTCCCAATAGGACTGGGCCGTGGGCTAGATGTGTTAGGATCGCGTTAGGATCCTCGAGGATCACGTCACGATCTCTGATAAGATAATTATTGATCTCCCAGTTTGATTGGGATTGCCGGTATTCTCCAATTATTGGGAATTATATTTGAGTTATATCATAAGCCCCCACTTCCTTAGCTACAATGTTTGGCTGAGGAAGTTTATACCTGGTGTCTCGAGACACGCATCATATTTATAAGTGATTCTCATTCACTTGTAGGGGTAACAATATTTCTCTCTTCCATGTGCTCCGACCTAAGTAGGAGCTTAAGCCTTAGAACTTTGCCCAAGTAGGGCACTAGAACCCTAGCTCTCGAGAGCCAAGTCTTAGAATGTTGCCTGAGTAGCCTATTCGGAATCATCTTTAGAAAGACAAATTATGGGATCTCGAGATCCTTTAGAAGCTGTGCTCCATGGTAGCCTCTCTCAGAAGAGGACACAAAGTTGTGCATGCAAGTTGTTGCATGTGCTAAGTGTTTGAATGTCCCCTCGAGGGGTCACCTCTTCTCTGGAGGTTGTTCATTTTGTGCAAGTGTGTGTTATTGAGCTCGAGCCGACCACATCATGCTTGCGTTTTACTTTGTCGGGAACTCTAATCATGAGCTAAGAGCTGGCAAAGAAGCCTCGCACTCACGCTTGGCTAGGTTTTGAATTCACAAATAATGGTGGGGGGATGAAGTCCCACATAGTCTTTGTCGTTTCACGGGTTAGAGTTATAGCTAAACCATTCGGATAAAACTCGAGCTCTATCCTATCACCCTTGAGGGTGCTTGTCCCTCGAGGGACTGCCCTAGAGGGCTAGTGGAATGTAGAGTTCCGGTAAGTGCCCTTGAGGGTTTAATGGAACTTTAAAGTTCTCATCATACATGCCCTCGGGGTTTTGTCGGAGCTTAAAGTTCTCGTCGTACAGGCCCTAGGTGGTGGATGGAGCTCAAGGCTCATGAAAAATACCCTCGAGGGTTTGACGGAACTTAAGAGTTGTCGTCGTACATGCCCTCGGGTGCGAATGGAGCACGAGCTCATGCAAAACCCTCGAGGGTTTGACGGAACTTAAGAGTTCTCGTCGTACGGGCCCTCAGAGGTTTAACAAAACTTAGAGTTCTCTCCGTACGCACCCTCGAGGGTTTAACAAAACTTTAGAGTCCTTGTTGTACGCACCCTTGGGGGTTTAAGGGAACTTTAGAGTCCTCATTGTACGCGCCCTTGGGGGTTTAACGAAACTTAGAGTTCTCGTTGTACACGCCCTCGGGAGTTTAACAGAACTTTAGAGTCCTCATTGTACGAGCCCTTGGGGGTTTGACGGAACTTTAAAGTTCTCGTGGTACATGCCCTCGAGGCAGATAGAGCTCGGAGCTCATGAAATACCCTCGAGGGTTTAACGGAACTTAAGAGTTCTCGTCGTATATGCCCTCGGGGGCGGATGGAGCTTGGAGCTCATGCAAATACCCTCGAGGGTTTGACGGAACTTAAGAGTTCTCGTCATATGCGCCCTCGAGGGTGGATAAAGCTCGGAGCTCATGAAAATACCGTCGAGGGTTTCGGTCAAAACAACAAGTACTTGTTGTTGCGGCGTTAAATAAGAAGGCGCAGGGCAATGAGCCCCCAATATGGCTGCTACTATGAAGTCCTTAAAGGGCACAAGGCATTAGGCCCGTAATATTGCTGATATCATGAGATATGAAGCCCCACACCTTTGAGAAGGCGCAGATATATAAAGACGGCTTTTCAGCCTATATTTAGGGCCGGTCACAAGAAGACCTTATGGGAGCAATATAGAAGCCCACAATCTGCCTTGACTGGACGAGCATATAAAGCTAGAGAGTGCAGAGTCCGTCTGACCAAGATGTCACTAATGATCAGTAGAGATAGAGGATGTTAAATCCGTCCGCAGCAGGATATCACAGCATATTAGTGATGCTTATTAACGAAGGTTGATGATGTACTTTGCTTCACTGATCGAGGTCACTGTGTGACCAAATGTTACAAGATATTAAGAAATGCCAAGTTGGCAAGATGCTGTTGCAGAAACCCTAGACGTGACTTTAAGTTGCAGGGTGCTGTGAATTTGTTCCTTGCTTATAAAGTGGTTTTTGCGTCACTGTTGATACTCGCGAGCACAGTTTAAACCCTTGCAACAAGAAATAGTACGTGACTGAAAAAACAGTCTTTAAAGCAATAAAGCATATAACAGTGCAACTATGCTTTTAACATAGAAATAAAAGCGATGTTCAAACACCATGGCCCCATTAGGGTTTTTTTGGTTAGCTGACAGGGGTGTGTTACATTCCGTGTCGCACATGAGCTTAAAAAAGTAGTAGTACTTGGAAGACCCGACATGTAATGTGCTCGCGCCAGCAAACGCAACTACATAATGCTAGACAAAAAATTAAATAGGTCTAGGCAATGAAAATGCATAGAAAGCAGCCTTTTGGAAGGCTCAATAGTGCCTAAATATCGTAGCCGCTTCATTTTTAGCAACATATACGTGATCAAATATGCGCCACTTTAAGAACCTACAGCATACGTTTAACAAGAAAGACTCCGGGGTCTTTAAATCTAAATAGGCTTTTTCACGGTTCAAAGCTAAATACTCTTAAGAGCGTGCGGCCTAAGTCGAATAAATAAGACATTTTGGGTCTTAAACACAAATATGTCTTGTGCATGGGTTAACCATGTAACACTTTTTAAACGTGGGGCATATTTAAATAAAAAAGACCACGTGGGTCTGAAATATAAATGTTCACTTTTATGGGGTGAAGATGTTTAATAACTTTGGAAAGAAATCACCTGACCACTTGTCCCCTCTTGTCTTTGACCGAAAGGCCATCATGAAAGCAAATCTGGCCACCGTCCAAAGGTAGCGGCGTAATTCTGGGAGCATCGCAGCGGTGATGGCAGTGACAGTGGGGAGCGCCCGTCTCGGTGGTGCTGGTGATTGTCGTGGGGGATGGAGCTGCTCCCGTGCCGTGGTAGCGCAGATCTGAACTAACGGCGGGACCGCGGCGAGGCAGCACTGCAGATCCGCCGGCAACGGGGCTAGAGGTTGATGACGGCGCTGATCTGCTTCTTCTTTCTATTTTTTTTTATATTCGGTTGGTTGTTGTTGCAGTAGCTTCATGGCAGCAGTGGTAGATTGTGACCAGCGACGTGCTGGCACCATGGAGGTTGTGGCGATGTCGATGGCGCCCGCGGCGCTGCTGTGGCGGTGTCTTTTTATGACGACGACAGCCCCTCGGCTTGGCTTTCTCATCGATTGTCCATCTCCGGTCATGGTTTCTGGTGGACGGCACGATGTCAGCGGCTGTGCTGTTTGGCGCTCTTTGGGTGGTGACGGTGTTGTCGTTTCTACTGCTCTTTTTCTGACCGTTTGCCTGGCAAACGGGTAAATCCGTCGGGTACGGGTAAAAACCGACCGGGTACGGATAAATTCGGGTCGGGTAAATTTTATCCGATTTTTTCCGGGTAGTCATTTTTAAGATCCGTACCCTATCCTAGCGGGTAGGGTATTACCCGCGGGTAAATAATTTAAATATTAATTTTTTTATAAAAAAAATTTAATTACTATAAAATAGTAAAATACTAACTATTTAGGGCTATTTTTTTTTCTCTTTTATTTCTTTTGTTTTTTCAGCTAACTCAGCTTTCTTTTGCCTTTTCAGCTAACTAACATGTTCGGTGTTCCTCATTTCACCAAAAAATAAAAATTATATCAACTGAAATATTAAATACCATATCTCATTCCCCTCCCACAATCCAAAATAAAGCAAATTAAATTTCCAATATATATACAATCCTATTCCTACTAAGTACTAACAATCTAAAATACAACAACTACAACTAAATTTCAACAGATACATCATATCATAATTCATATGCACTTTTCTTAAAATAAAATAAAAAATCACATGCATAAATAATGAAAAATTAAATCTTCCATTCCTCGCAGAATTCGTATCGATCGAAGGTGAATAGCAGCGTTGCGGTGGTGATGCAACTTCAAATTGGCGGTGGAGGAGCGGTGCAGATCTGTGAGTAGGCGGCGGTGGCGCAGATCGGTGAGGAGGTGGCGACGCATATCTGTGAGGAAGTGAGTGTGACGCCGCAGATCTGTGAGGAGGCTATGGCCGACGATAGGTGGCGATCGGCGGTGGCTTTGTTAGTTGTTAGAGTGAGGTGGAAGACGCCGTGATTGCTTTGTTAGTTGTTAGAGTGAGGTGGAAGACGGCGTGATGACGATCGACTAAGAGGGGCGGCAGCGATGGTAGAGAAGAGAGGAAGGGGACGGCGTGAGAGAGAGAGATGGGAGTCTGAGAGGTGAGAAGTGGGAAGAAAAAAGAGAGTGAATGTGATTAGGGCACAAAAAATACTATTATATACGAGTGAAAACCGGGTTACCCGCAATCCGACCCGGACCGACCCGAAAATTATGGGTCGGTTCGGGTACGGGTCTATTTTCGACGGGTATTCAAAACATGTATCCGTACCCTGTATTTTGGCCCGGGTACGGTTCGGGTAACGGGTCTGGATAGATTTTTGTCAGGTCTACGTTTAACAGTAGTGGAACCGTTTGATGACGGCGGGACCATCGGTGACTTAGGGTTTGGTTTGACAAATTTTTTTTTATTTTTAGTTTTTAAAGAATAATTTAATTTTTTTTTATAAAAAATAAGTGGGTGTTTTACAACTCTTTTTTTTTAGTTTTTTTTTTTGGTGTTTGGTAATCCTTTTTATTTTGACTTTTTTTTTGTGTGGTTTGCGGTGGCAGTGGTGGGGCGTAACAGTGGTCGACGTGGTGGTTAGCGGCAGGCGGTTGTCACGGCAGTTGCCGGTAGTGGCTGCCGGCGGCCGGTAGTGGCTGCCGGCGGCCAAAGGTGGCTGTCGGTGGTGGCTGACGGCGATGGGTGGTGGCTGCCGGCCAACGGTGGTGACTGGAGCTGGCTGCCGCCCTGTGGTGGTTGCCGACGGCCGAAGGTGGCTGTCGGGCGGCGATGGGCGGTGGCTGCCGGAGGTGAAGGTGGCTCCGGCCAGCAGTGGTGGTCTCCACCCACCGCCGCCTGGTGGTGGCTGCCGGTGGCCGGAGGTGGTTGCCGGCGGTTGGAGGTGGCTGTCGATGGCTGCCGGCGGTGGGTGCATTATGGTAGAGGTCTCAAAAAGAAATTAAGTGAAAAAAAGAGCTTTTTCCTCTTTTTTTTTACTCTACAATTTAAAAAGTGGTTTTTTAAATTGAAAAAAAAAATGGTTACCAGACGCACTTTTTTTTCAATTTTAAAAATTGAAAAAAAAAAAGGAAAAAAAAGCGTCAAACATGGCCTTAGACTGTCAGTGGTAGCTTATTCTGTTCTGAAGTTCCTTTTTTTTTATTGCAACGACAATCTGACACCCGCGACGGTGGTAAACTCTTGTCGGCGTTACGACAGACTGCGGTAAGACCGTTTGATGACGGTAGTACCGTCGATCCCATTGGTGACCCCATTGGTGACGACACCGGTAAGGTGACGATTGATTGGACGTGGGGCTGCCCATATAGGTACTCTTGACGACGGTGGTGCCGCTGTAGTTTAGGGTTTTGAGACCTTCAGCTATGGTGGCGGTTTCGACGCGTTGCCGCCGTTGCTTGCAAAACGAGCGTTTGAATTTTCTTGAGGTCGATTGGCCAAGCTAGCGGGTCCCACGGATGACGCCAATCTGTTGCTGCTAAAAATATGCTCAGCCTACATTGCAGAACCCGAGCCTGGACTGATGACCTACAAGACAAAAAAACGAGTGATCGCCGGGTGGGGTTCTCTGCGAAGAAACCTCCAATACTTGAATCAGAGCGCAACTACAGAATAGTAACTCTAAAAAAGTATGAATTGTCTAGTTGTCCCATACCTAGAGGAATAAACCCCTTTATATAGTTGTAGGAGAAGACTACTAGTAGGATTGGGCCGTGGGCCAGATGTGTTAGGATCGCGTTACGATCCTCGAGGATCACGTCACGATCTCTGATAAGATAATTATTGATCTCTCAGTTTGACTGGGATTGACGGGTATTCCCCAATTATTGGGAGTTATATTTGAGTTATATTAATAAAGTTATATCAATAAGGATGGTCTGTTGGTTGGATTAAACTAGTAACTAAATGGACTAGTCAATGTGCATATGCATATGTAAAGCTTATCGAGCACTGTCGGGGTAGCTTTACTTTAGTGTACTACTCATGTTCAATGTTTCATGTTTCTGTTTTATTGCACCTAAAGTGTTTTGAGATGATTATTGATTTAAGGGATTGAGTTGATACTCGTCCCTATGTTTATATCGAAATGCATTGATTTTATTTGAAAAATTAATTTAAAATTTCTTATTTAATTGTAAATGTAATGATCGTCCGAATCGTTTTGTTATTTTTAAATCTTTGATCGACCTTACTGGGCTATAGAAAGCTCACTCTCCTTTGACTTCCTTTCCACAAGTGTAATATCCCGAACTGCAGGAGCTGTAATTGAATGAAATAAATAATAAAAGAATATAGTCTAAAAATTATTTTATTTAGTGTCCTAATGATCAATAGAAGGAAAAAAAAATTAGGAAGCCTTATATAATCTTTCAAATAATTCTCTAACTATAACTATACTAATTTTTACGACTTAATTTTGACTACCATGTCCTTAAAACTAACTCTCTCATGCGAAAATAAAAAATCATCTATCTAAAAAAAAGAAATAATGGATAAGGTTTAGAAGAAAAAAATATGTTACGATTAATTTAAGTTTATTATAATTTAATACATGTATATATATTTACGCATAACTTAATCATTGCAAAAGTATCATAAAATATATAATTTTGAAAATCAAATTATGGGACAATTTTTTGCATTGATAAGATCGTACCACCAACAACGTGGCTGTGTTGCACATATGAGATTTTTAAAATAAATCACATATGTAATAGGAAGGAAAAAGGTACAATTAAATCAAATAATTCTAAATTACTATAATTGAAAACTTTAAAAATATTCAAGATGGTGTGTGTATGTAATCCTACAAAACTAATAATAAACCAGTTCGTTTATATAGGGCCCCAACAATCTATAAAAAAAAAACTTTTTTGTTTATACATAATTAAGTTTTCATGAAAAAATAAGGTTAAAGTAAACCTTAGGCAAGTTATAAGCACTAAAACCCAATTCTGATTATAACGAAATTGATCATAACTATGAGTGGTGATTATTATGCAAATTCAATAGCAAGTAGTTGATTAACGCTTGCACTATAATTTTAGCCTAATATAATAATATTTGTTATCCTTTGCAAGCTCATTATAGTTAAAGGTATAACATGTCATATTTTGGTTTATAAAGGTTATATTATGTTGTGATAAAACAAGTGTAATTCATGAGTAAATATATTAAATGCATTTAGTAGATATAAGAAATATAACTTAACAACAAATAATAGTCATATATAGTGTGAAAAATAATTTCAACATTTAAAAATAAAGACACGCCATCTTCATCAATTGAAAGTCCTTGTTACTAGCATCTTCCAAGAATTAAAGAAACATTTATATATGAAAATAGCGCATAGTGTGTGTTCATTTTGTGAAATTCATTTTTGCAAAAGGTAACAACTTATTTGGAAGTGATAAGGTGTATGTACAAGTCATGTTAGATTTGAAATGCCACTTTATTCCTTATAGATTTCTACTTAATAACATCAAGAACATATGTAATACCTTAAAAATTCTCTGAAGTTAAAGAATTAAATTTGTATATAACATTTACAATTCAAAAGAGATACGTGAATGTGACAGCGGCATCAATTTTTAATTACAATTACAATTACAATTTTATTTGTTGTTTAGTTTTAAATAGCACCAACATGAATATTCTACTACTCTAAGCTAATATTCACTGGTAATAGTATCAGACAATTTAAAACAAAAGCTTAAAGAAGGCAAGTATCTAGCAGCTCCATTGTTTCCTTATCTATATTCTATCTCTTTTAGCTTTAAACATTAAGAAATTACACACAGATATATATATATATATATATATATATATATATATATATATATATATATATATATATTTGATAATAATTGCATAGAACTTGATTAAACAAACAAGTTTATTTAAGAATCGAAAGTTATAAGTAATGCAAGTGACATCATTTTTTGATATTTTAACTAAATTAGTTGTGATTAAGTTAGGTACTAAAATTATTTTTTATTGTCAAATAAGTTTTTTTAATGATTTTAATGTCTTTTTTATCTCATGGTATGTAGTACGCATTAATATACTTTTTAGAACATTATCATATACTGTATTTACAAACAAACCTGAGTTTAAGTCAGGTTTCGGGGCTAGTATAAGTAATAAGCGACTTAATCTGGAGAAGTGGTGTGCAATTATGCAAACCACAATTAGGCGCCTGAAATAATGACAAACCTCATAAGTACCAGGTGTAATTAACCTCGTCCCAAATTATAACAAAAGTATGTTATGCTTAATATCTTTAGTTTGATTTGGTAGGTGTGATATTCCGGTCTTAGCCTTCTAAGAAGCTGATATTGGCTCTACCCTGACACTTTCTAATCTCCATCTTTGGAAATGGACAGAACGTCTAATTAATTAGCTCCGATTTTTCTAGAGGACTGACGAGGGACTAAGGCGATTTTTTTGAATTTTGTAAATCCAATAATAATAATACTTATCATTTCCGATTTCTGTCAAGACAATGTTGGCCAGTTTAAGTTCCAGGATCAAGCTTCTGCTTATGCTCTTTTAATTATATTTTTGGTGTTTTGTTTTCGACCCCAAACATTTGTTTATGTTCTTGTAGGTTGTACATATGTGCTTTAGTTAATGAAATTTTTGTTCGACCAAAAAAAGGAGAGTAAGTTACAAATGTCAAGTTACAAATAGAATATTATTCATATGGTTTATTTATTAGTACGTTAGAATATTATTCATATGGTTTATTTATTAGTACGTGATGGAGTTAACTTTCTTTCCTTTTTTCATTTGTCCAATTGGTCAACGTCTCTTTTACAGGAATCCCTTTTGTTTTACGACTAGGCTTGGTCTCGCATGAATGAATTAATTTATCAAGTATAGCAGACATTCAAGGATAATAAACTGGGAATTCGAGGATTACACAAGCCTTCGCAGTTCATATCGGTCCTCATATGCTTGTGGATATCAAACTTCGAGGACTAAAAGCATGGTGATGAAGTCCTTGGCTTAACTTTTATTTTAAAACGTTGGTCCAATTAGAAGTTATTAAAAAAACATTTTAATGAACATAGGTATAACTAGTTGTGTCATGATACTTACTACTCTTTATTACAATTTTGTTAGATTATCTAGTGGACGTTATGGTGGGCAGGTTTCATGTCATCGTTATGATCAGGGTCGAATTCAGAAAGTCTAATCGGGGGGTGTCAAAAAGTTATATGAAAAAATTGATGGTTACCATAAAAAAATTCGCATCACTATTGAATACGTAAAAAAGCAAAATAAATTGTTCAATTTAATTATTAATCGTATAATTTCAGTATTCATAATGATTTATTTAACTTGATAAGGTTAGTCAACAATAGATTATTAATCTTGCATAAAAAAAATTAACTCTTATTGTTTATATACATTACTAATATGATTATTAATTGTACGAAGACAATAATCACGAATAAGTTAAAATTCTGCAAGAATTTCAAAGAACTAACTTTGATTTATTCATGTTTTCTTTGTAATATGGAGATTTGGAATTTTAAAGAATGAAGATGAACAAGGAAATGAAGAAGATAGAGAATATGACAGCCAGTGACACAAAAAGTCAAAAATTCAACAAAATAAAAAAGTACATTAATGTTACTACAATATAATGACAGTTTCACAAATATTTTAAACCTGATTACCCATTACTTAAAACAATTAAACACAAATTTTCAAAGCTCGTGGGGTTGCTGTGGCCTCCCCTGGTCATGGTCATGGTCATGGTCATGGTCATGCTGTTGTTCCGCCCATGGTTATGGTATGCGACTTGTGACGGTTCTAGGAGAAAGCGGAGATTAAGGGGATTGCTGGGTACAAGATTACAAGTTCAAGGCTTGCCGGATTAAGTATTTGGGGGCAAGAGATTGGATGAGACCTAACAATGAAGAAAGTGTACTGGGAGAGGAGCATGAGACCTAACAATGAAGAAAGTGTTTGAAACCATAAGGACTGCTGGGTACAAGAAGACACATAAAGCAAGTAATGTAAATCTAGTAGCGCTCTTCATCTACTGGGAGAGGAGCATGAGACCTAACAATGAAGAAAGTGTCAAAGATGAAACCAGCAAGGCCACCACCAATAAGTGGACCAACCCAGTAAACCCAGTGATCCGTCCAGTCTCCGGTCACAAGAGCCGGCCCAAACGATCTGGCCGGGTTCATCGAAGCCCCGGAGAAAGCCCCCCCGGCCATGATATTGGCCCCAACCACGAACCCAGTGAGTATTGGGCCCAGCCCATCAATAGATCCCTTCTTGGGGTCTACAATGGTTGCATAAACTGTGAACAGCAGGGAAAATGTCAAAACAATCTCCATCACCACTCCTTGGAAGTAGTCTACTCCACTTGCAAGAGAATGTATTGGTGTTGCCTGCACATATTTAGACCACAAAAAAAAAAAAAAAAAAAAGCCTGATCAGGATCTCACCGGGAAAAAGAGGGGGCTAATTGTACGCTCCTTTTCTTTTTGCCTATTTTTGTCCATTTTAGTGGTGGAATCTCCGCACAAATGTGTAGCAGACACAGGCTTTTATGAGCACAAGGTGCAAAGGCTTGTGTATTGGGAAGAACCGTTCATTTATCGATCTCAGGGTCAGGGCTCCTTTCAAAAATGAGGTCGAACCTGACCGTAGAGGAATAAACTTTTCTGTGTGCAGGTGTGCGACTATGTTATGTATACAAGCACCCGCTTGAATAGGAATATCTCATTTCGGGACAACAAATTTAACTCGTTCAAAAACATCTTAACTGTTTTAGAATGAAAAAAAAAAAAAAAACTTTCGGTTAAAGCGAGTTAATTGCGCCGAGCTCAATCGCGAACACGAGCCTCAACTCGCCCTCCACTGCAGGATAAGATCCCAAACTCAGCGCGTTTTATTATGAACGGTGAGTCCTTGATCATAACCAACGTGATCACGAAAAAAGCAGCCCCTGCGAAGTCTGTGACACCCCCCTAACTTATCAGCCACGCTACAACTGAAGAGGGGTGCCAGTGACAGTGATTGAGCAGCTTTAAGGCCCACCAAAGCTTAGGAGTGCAGAAAAGAAAGTAAAAAAATGTTAGGTCAGACTTTGATTAAAGAAAATTATGTGACAGAAAACAACAAGAATTCGCCAGCTCTAAGTTCAGTTTGTGGACCAGTATTACTCTAAAGTTTATGACCTACATACTGTAATTTAATAATCTACTAATCTATATGCTATTTTTTTAAAACTTATTTACTAATGTTTGATAATTTTGAAAAATGTGTTTGAAACCATAAGGACTGTGATTTCTAATTATTTGTTAAAATAAAATGATTAAAAAGAATTCCATAAATAAAAAATCGTAGTTTGAATTTTCTTTCTCAAAAAAGATATCATGAATCCACACTTTTATGGTCTAAAAATTATCGTTTGAAAATACGTTTTTCAGAACTATTACGCATCCCTATCTTTGGTTTTATTTTTTTGGAATTTTGGCAGCTGAAAACTGATAGCTAAAAAGTGAGAAGTCGAGACTCACCAAGCCGCCGGTGACATACTTGAGCAAAGCACAAGCTGCCACCGAAGCTAACAACTGATCAATCCAGTAGAGTACAGACCGGAAGACGGTGATATTGCCTCCAACGCACAAGCCGAGCGTGACGGCGGGGTTGAGATGGCCGCCGGAGATGCGAAGACCCGCGGATATCATCACTGCCACTACCAGTGCATGTGCCATTGCCACAAAAAACAGCCCCACCACTGCATTTCCAGCCAGTCTATCTGCATTCAACTCACACAAGTTTCAGCTTAACACTTCCATCTTCTTTGTTTTTGGTTCAATCAGGCATGTGGCCATCTCCTAGCTAAACCTCCAATTTTTGGGCTCAACATTCTCTGGTTGTCATTAAAGATCAATAGTTCTAAGTTGTTTTCGCGCTCGCTATTTATTTTTTATAACGATCAAACCGGTATAAGAACAAGTAAAGTTAATTTTTATATGCATTCAAATGTCACTCTTTTTGAGATGTCAATTTTGAAGTAACAAAGGAATATCGGGTTCAAACAATGTCCTTCCTCGTTAATCATGTTCAAATTATCACAGAATGGATACCCTGTGCATGTAATGTGCCAAACAGACATAACTCCAACGAACTTACCGGTTGCCATTGCGGCTCCGACCCCGGCAAACACGAAGAGAAATGTGCAGATAAACTCCACAACAAGGGCTTGGAGGACGTCAGGCTGAACGGCCTCTCTTCCGGAGCCTAAGGCAATCTTTGCCATGGTCACTTGCCGGAAAAAATCTGGTTACCGGTGATGGCTGATCTCTTAAAGTGAGAGAGAATCTGGTTTAGAGAGGATAGCAAATGTCGCGCTATATATGCACACTGAACTGGCAAGTCGCATTATGGTGGCAAAATTATTGTAACGGTCTAATGACAATTTCACCCGTTGACTTCTTACGTATTTAATGAAATGCCACTTCAAAGAGAAAATGAATTTTGCGAGTGTTTAAGGCGTTTGTGACTTGTCAGTATCTGATTAGTTGTCTTTTATTATCTCCGTAGCACGTAGCTTGTGGAAAGCAACAAAACAATAAGAATTATGGCACCAATTAAAGTTCCTAGGATGATTGCCCATCCATAAAGGTGAAAGAACTGAAGACTTAAAGAAGGATGTCATTTTCTTTTTATTTGTTTCTCAATGACAGTGTTTCAAAAAAAAATTGTAACAGTTGGGACTCTTTTTTTTTTGTTGTCGTGTGAGAGGTATCTTCGGTCCAGTTTCAGCGTCAAATAAGACTCAGTCACTTTTTCAGACAACCTTAATGTTGCAACTCCTACGTTAGCATGTGTACTTAGATGAGCATTTTTCTTTTGCATGCCGTCCATAGCCTTGAATCCAGGAAGTGAAGGAAGAAAAAAAAAAATTCCCATGACCACTACACCAACGTGGGAGTTGGCTCTCTTGAGAGGCATAAGAACATTTGGGGTCTTGCACTTGATGGAAGTATTAAGCATGATAGCATGTTAAACTTTTTGTAAGCATATGATTCACTAGACAGTAGGATGAATGGATGATCGCAATAATCTTGCTAGTTAACCGCTTGTAAATTAAAGTGATAAATATGACAAGGCTGGTAGTCTCTCAATTCATACAATAAAAAACGCCAAGTTCAAATTATTTTCTTATTTATTATGATTAACTTTGATGTCAAGGGACTTTTATAAAAAAAAAAAATAACGATACAACCGTGCAAACGCGTAAAATACTTTTGGGGAAAATAAAAACTTTTGGATAGTAAGATAAGATAAGACTAGGAAATGGAAGTGACGAATGATACAGTACTGCACCATGCTTTTTTATCCTTTTGGAAGAAAGCTCATATGAGTTGCCATACATCTATATTAGAAAGTGTGACATGCACAATATTCCCATGAGTAGCTATGTTTGGTGGGTGTATCATTCATCGGCAGTTGTCTTGGTCCTTTCTTTCTTTTCATAACTTCTCGTCTGTTCTATATTAGCTTTTTACTGCCATTGAAATGCAAATAGTAGATCTTCTCTTATCAATTTGGAAATATGCTTCCATTGACTCCACAGGTCACCCCACTTTTAGTGAACAAATACGTTGAGTTTAAGCTTGAAGAACTACAAGAAACGAAAAGGTGAAAGAATTCCAACAAAGAAACGAAATACTCGATGTAGAGATATGAGAAGATTTGTTAAAATAATTCTTCTAAAAACATGACCGGCTTAAATTTCACTGTATAAGGAATTAAATTATCACCCCCTTAACTTTCGCTCTTACCTATACAAGTTGGTGTTCAACATTATTGGACAAGATGGTGTACAATATTTTTTGGTTTTGTCTATAAGTGAAAGATGATCTCTCTCTCTCTCTCTCTCTCTCTCTCTCTCTCTCTCTCACACACACACACACACACACACACACACATCTATATTTATACATATATTTAAAAAGTTGAATCCAACTAATCTGTCCATGCCAATGCCATTGCCATTGGAGGATCTCTTGAGAATAAAATAGGAAACGAAAGATGGAGAAAACTAGTATTATTGCAAAAGTTGGCTGGCAGACAACATTGTCATCTAGTTCATCATGTCTCCACCATTAAAGTCGTCTTCTCCACATTATTGCTCCTTCCTGCGATTATTCTACACACTTTTTGAGTCAACAACGCATAGGCTTGCACCTCACTTTTCTTTGCACCTGGTCTAGGGGTTTTAATCCAGTGAATTTGATCATGTGAACGTACTAGATCCTAGCTGCTATGGAGTTGACTCGCTATAGCTTACGTACTTGAGACATCTTTAAAGGGACAATTATCTTCGTTTTTTTTAATAGAAAGAAGGAGAATTTTTATTCAAACAACTAGTATGAAGTCATCCATTGCGGAGTGACTCTTTTATATATATATATATATATATATATATATATATATATATAGGAGGATAAATAAAAAAATTGGCTCATGATTCCATCATGGTACCGATATTACCGATCGCCTTCCTGCCTGCTTTGCCGATGAGTCAGTATAAAAGTTTATTTCCCATATATGAGACACCTTCACCTTCCAAGGTTGCTTAAGGAGTTCCTTACGGTCCATTTTCAATATTAAGGGAGAGGGGTCATAGGATGTAAAAGCATGTGGGCAACGCTATTGTCGTCCACTTCCAGCATAATGTTCTTGTGGCTTTCTTTCAACGCAAGGAAAAGGTCATCTAGGACAGCCCACCATTCACCGGCATGGCTATAGGTCATAGGTATTTTCGAGAGCAACCCGTTAGCCATTAACCCATATGGTCATGATTCAGAGCTCATGATCCTGCATAACCTGGATTTTTAAAAGCGCTATCGTCAGTGCTTAGTTTTGCCCAATTTTTGCGGGGATGGTTCCAACCACACTTGAACTATTACATACCCTCGTATGTCCCCCACTGTTAATAAAGAATAAATAGTCCCTAGCATGAGACATGGCTTTTGTTATTATATTTGCAGTGGGCAGAAAAGTTTGACTAAAAAGGGTAAGTTGATCTCTATGCTTCCATGTAGTTGCCAGAAGGAACGTGTAGAGTGTATTCCAGGGTAAACTATCAGTGTCCCTAGGCTGAGATTGTGTAACATTTTCCTTGCACCAAGATTGGAAGCAGAAGTGTAAATGATGTGAGATGTGCGTGTTTGTCTGTATTGTAGACCAAATATCTTTTACAACATGGCATTGACGTAGGCTGTGATCCACGGTCTCTCAATTTCCACACTAAAGGGGGCACGTCTTACCGTTTAGCCAGTGGAGGTTATCACGGACCGGGAGAGCCTGGTGGCTACATTTTTAGAGCAAACTTTGAAGCTACAGGGGACACAACACTGCCCACATCCATATCATACTTTCATGAGGTTGTTCGGTCGTTCGAGTAAGACTGTTACATGTAGATTCACCAGGCCAGACTAAAGTATCAACTTTCTCGTGATAGTAGGGGAGGTGGATGACCACGACTTAATGAACAACTTTTTTAGGCAAAATACTGTTTAGTTTTTTTTACCATCCCAATCATTTTTCCCCATAAAATCTCTGACATGAGAAGTGTCTAAAAGGATTTGGAGTGATCCAATGAAAAGATTCCTTATGACACCTTGCGGGTGCCATAGGTGGTGCCAAAAAGATATGTCTTCTCCATTGCCTATGCGTCAGCTTATTGTCTGAGCCACCTAGTTTTTGGCCCTTTTGATCTGTTTCTAGAAGACAAAACTACTAGTTTTGTTATTTGCCTCCCAAATATAACTATTAGGTTAGTATTTGTCTTTTAGCAGTTTGGCCCAAAGGTTCAGGGTTTCCAAACCTAGCAGACCAGATTCATAATCATCACTTTATAGAACAGCGAGGTTCTACAAATGATGCCCAGCCCCCCCCCCCCCTAACTTTTTTGTCTAGTGATTGTGAACCAGTTTAGGGCATGCCATTTTTTGCCCGTGTTAGAGTGACCCTAGAGGAAATTTTTGTTAAGCGAGTCCAGCTTATTAATTATAGTTTCAGGTAGGATATAAGATTGCTTAGAGTATGTGGCAGCGAGTTCAGCACCGATTTTGTGAGGGTACACCCGTAAAGGACAAGGCCTTACTTTTCCACTACGCCAATTTAGTTCTTGTTTGATCTAGTAGATAATTGAAATGTTGTGTATTCAGACAACCTTGGCATTGAGGTACACATAGGTGCTTGTCAAGCTGGTATATGGCTCTAATGCTAGAGGTTTGGCAGAAAAAAGTATCTAATCTCTTGAGGTATGGTTTTGGAGAAAAAGGATTCTGGATTTTGCAAAATTTATCTTAAGACCCACTTGGTTGCTAAAGGAATTTAAAAAATTATAAAAATTGGGTACAATTGCCTTTTGTTGCTCGTCCAAAAATAAGGATACCATCAGCAAAAAGGAGGTGGGAGACCTCGAGTCCAGATCTGGCCATCTTGATGAGGTGGATAATTTTATTTTCTTCTGCACGGAAGAAAACCATGGAAAGTTCATTTAAGCACAGGATAAATAGGTAAGGGGAAAAATGTCACCCCGTGTTAGACCTAGGGTGGATATGAAAAACTTAGTTGTATTCTATGCTATAGAGCCACATATTGGACAGAAGACACACAACTCATGATGAGATCAATCAAAAAAAAGTCGAGAAATCGTGTTTCATGAGTGTGTGTGAAACAAAGAAACACCGGTTAAGTTTGTCACATGCCTTTTCTAGGTCGAGCTTAACCATTAATAGGCTACCTTTACCAGATTCCAGTCGAATGCTATGCAAATTTTTGTTAGAGACGATGATATTATCAGCAACATGTCGGCCTCTAAGGAAGCTAGTTTGACTAGGGTGAATTAAAGAGCCTATTAAAGGCCGAAGACAATTAATGATGATAAGAGTGGTGATCTTCAAACTGGTATTGTGAAGGCCGATTAGACAGAAGACAATTTTTGGTGGAGTGATTTTAGGTATAAGTTCTATGTGAGTTTTATTTAAATTAACCGAGAAGATTTGGTTTTGGAAGAACGTTTTACCTAGCTCAGTGATGATTGTGTCAAATATATCGGCCGACATGGGGCAAGATGGTATGGCGGCAAGTAGGACCTATTGCAACACTGGTCTAAGATTTATCTGAGGTCTGTGGAGTGGTACCACAGAGGGTGGCACATCGGCTACAGGTGGTGAAGTTGTCGCGAGTCCTACAGCTATGGGTCTAGATGATCGAGGCGGCGATGGTCACAACATTAGGACGTGGGTGGTGTCAAGGGCTAGCCTAGGCCCTGAAGGCTAGATTTGTGAAGTAGCTTGCTGAAAAGCTAGGGCTTGTATAGACTTTTGCATCTCCATGATGGCGGCTATAAGAGTGGACTGAGAGTCTTGAGGACTGGCTATAGTCAGGGTAAACTGTTGAACTATTGCGTTAACAACAACTTGCACATTTGTTGCGGCGGTTGCTGGCTGGTCTTGAGTCGGATGGCACTAGTCTCTTCTTGGTCATCTAAATGATGTTCCTTTTGGACCATAGGGTTGAGGCCTTGGCTGGTTGTTCTGGTAGCTCGCTGTTGTACAAGCATGATGGTAAGTGTGTAAGACAGGTAGACTGGCACTACAATGCTTTCTTCCCTAGCAGAGTCGCTAAAATGATGCCAAAAAAAATGGGTTCATAGCTACCTGGAGGTGCCACAAATGATACAGTTTGAGTCAGCTGTCAGATGTACAAATTTGAACATAATGAGGGTGAAGTAAGGGCAAAGAACAAGGTTTCCCAGACAGGCCGTCAGGTGTGGCAGTGGTGTAAAGACGAGGGCTTAAAACACCACAAGAAAATATGTATTTTGTGACGGAAGGTATTCCGTCACTAAAAAGGCTTTTAAGCGACGGAATATCCCGTCGTTTAATAATATTACCGACGGAAGCCACTGTCGGTAAAAGTATTTGCAGATGGACTTTTAACGGCGGACTTTTAGCGACGGATTTATCGTCGCCCAAATATTTTTAGAAAATTTGTATTTTCAGAAGGTTTTTTAAATTATTTAAACAACGGAATAAAACTGTCGCTAAAAAATCCGTCGGTAAAAGTTAGACCTTCACCAATAGATTTTTAGTGACGGTATTATTCCGTCACTAAAGATCCTCGATAGAAACCCACATCGGGTTTGTTTCTCTCTCCCCGTTTCTCTCTCCGAAATTCTTCTCTCACCCCTCTCTACGGTGACCCACCTCTGGCGACCCCTCTTTATGGTGACCCACCACTGCCAACGCACCACCAACGCTGCCGTCGTCGTACCCACCTCGAGATCTGTATGTCAATTATTCTAAATTAATCTTGTTGTTTATTTTTCAAAGTTGATTATCAAGCATTTGGCCATATTCGAATTTGTCTTCTCTGCCATGTATAATCTTATGTTGTTGTTAATTTGGACGTTTAGCGATTATTTTGTCTTCTGAATTTATTGATTATGAAGCATTTGGCCTAATTGAACCCTAAATTGAAGTAATTGAACCCTAATTAAACCCTAAATTGAATGCCCTAATCGAATCGAACCCTAAATTAAACTAATGGAACCCTAATTTGAATGCCCAAATCCCACTGAACCCTAAATTGAACTCCTAATTGAACCCTAAATTGAATTCCCTAATCCGACCGAACCCTAAATTGAACTTATTGAACCCCCTAACTGAACCCTAAATTGAATGTCCCAATTCAACCGTCCCTAAATTGAACTAATTAAACCATAATTGAACCCTAAATTAAAGTAATTGAACCCTAATTAAACCATAAATTGAATGCCCTAATCCGGGGTCGAACCCAAAATTAAACCCCTAATTGAACCTTAAATTGAATGCCCTAATCCAATTGAACCTTAAATTAAACTAATTAAACCCTAAATTGAATGCCCCAATTCAACCGAACCCTAAACTGAACTAATTGAACCCTAAATTAAAGTAATTGAATCCTAATTAAACCCTAAATTGAATGCCTTAATCGAATTGAACCCTAAATTAAACTAATTGAACTCCTAATTGAACCTTAAATTGAATGTTCTAATCCAACCGAACCCTAAATTGAACTTATTGAACCCCCTAATTGAATGCCCCAATTCAACCGACCACTAAATTGAACTATAATTGAATCCTAAATTGATGTAATCGAACCCTAATTAAACTACTTGAACCCTTAATTGAACCAAACCCTAAATTAAACTATTTGAAACCCTAATTAAACCCTAAATTGAATGCCCTAATCCAATCGATAGATGATTTTAGGTTATTAATTGATGATTTTAGGTTATTAACTGTGCATTTGAAGTAAATAAGATTATTAAATGATGATTTTAGGTTGTTAATTGATGATTTTAGATTGTTAATTGTGCATTGAGCTTTTAAGATATTGAGATTGTTGACGGAGGATGGGACCCAATTGGATTGAATGTGTGATTTTTATTAATTTTTATTGCATTGGGCATTTGAGAATTGAGAATTGAGAATTGAGATTGTTGACGAAGGATGGGACCCAATTAGATTGAGATCCCCATTAGGTAGCACAGACACGGACACCGCGTCCGATCGACGCTGACACCGAAACAACATATTTTAGCTTTATACTTGTGGACACCTCTTCAATGGGTGTCCAGCACCTCTTCAAAGGGTGTCCGGCACCGTGTCTGACTGTCCAGTAATTAAAAAATAAATCAATGTCTTCGAACACCCTATATGAGGTGTCGGACACGTGTCCGGATGTGTCGATGAGGTGTGAGGTGTCGGTAGGTCACGGACACCCCGTCCGATCGACACCGACACTAAAAAATGTTACATTTTTGCTTTATATGTGGACACCTCTTGAAGGGGTGACGGACAAGTTGTCCGGCATTTAAAAAATAAATCAATGACTTCGGACGTGTCCGGAGGTGTCGATACGTGTTGGTAGGTGTTGGACACGGCTCCGGAGGTGTCCGACACGTTTATGGAGGTGTTCAACACATTTCTAGAGATGTTCAACACGTTTATGGATGTGTCGATGAGGTGTCGAGGTGTCGGTTGGTCACGGACACCGCATCCAATCGACACCGACACCGAAATGTCACAATTTGGCTTTCTACTTGTGGACATCTCTTCAAGAGGTGTCCGACACCTCTTCAGGGGGTGATGGACACGGCGTCCGGCATTTAAAAAATAAATCAATGTCTTCAGACATGTCCGGAGATGTCAGACACCATACCGACACCCTATATGAGGTATTGGGAATTGAGATTGTTGCCCGTGACATATGACAGTGAGCTAGACTCCTTTCAAGTAGACCAACCACATGTCTTGTTCCCTGTTGAGGTCAACAACGAGGAGGACGATCTTCCTCTTCTAACAATACTTCATGTAGGAGAAGAAGTTGTAGATGATGACGCGGAAGACGTGGAAAGTGTTAGAGATGATATGACCGATTCTACTAATAAAAAGGATGAATTAGAAAATGAAGAGGACGACGGGTCCCACGAGAAGAGGACCACGAGGAAAGTGATGAAGATGATGATGATTCTCAAACAGAAAATGATTGAGTTGTAATGTTGTAACAAGCTGGGGAAAAAATGTAGTCACATTTTAGAACTTGGTTCATATTTATGTGTTTTTGCACCTCCGTTCATATATATATATATATATATATATATATATATATATATATATATATATATATATATACATATATATATATATATATATATATACATATATATATATATATATATATATATATACATATATATATATATATATATATAGATATACATATATATATATATATATATATATACATATATATATATATATATATATATACATATATATATATATATATATATATATATATATATTGCCGATGATGATTTCTGCCAAATTATTGTTTTTAATGTGTTAATGTATTTGTAATTTATCTATACGAAGTCAGATATGGATAGGATACGGGCTATTCGTGGCCGGGTTGGACGCCGAGCTGCTTCCTCCCCGGTGGGTCCCACCTCGTCATTGCCCACTGATGACGAGGCACAGAGTGATCGTGTACAGCAGATGGGGCCCCAGCTCTAGCCCCAGCCCTAGCCCAAATGCCTGAGCCAACCCCAACCGTCGCCGTCGCCCCAGCCCGACGCAGATTCATCCCACACGCGCGTTGATTCTCCTTCTTCTGTGGGTTCTACCTCAGGTATAGTTGATAACGGTGTTTAGTACATTTTCGCTAGCCTTATATTTAAAGTATATTTGAACTGTATTAATGTTGGTTTTGTAGGATCTCGACGAGGCCGTGGTCCGACACGCGGGGTACGCATCGACCCCCAGCGTAAACAGAGAGTTACGCTCACCCAGGAAGGCCTGTAAGTAAAAAAAATATCACATCATGCCTTATATTTAAAATTTTGGGGTGTTAATTTATATTTGAACTGTATTAATTTATTTATTTACTTCTTTGGCAGGATCCTGGAGAATCAGGCGAGGACGAAGATCGGCGTTCTTGTGAAGGGCCGATTCTTCGAGCCACGCCTGTACTGGAAGGACTGGGATGCCGCTGCGAGGGAGTCCCTATGGGAGGAGTGGCTGGTACGGTGAAGTATTTTTTTCAGCGATAGTATTTGTTTAATTAGAGTTTGTTTTCTGTAGTTAATTTGTGTTATTGAATGCCTTACAGGAGGGGTTCACGTTTGACTCGCCTCAGCAGCAGGCACTGGGGCAGCAGGCCTTCTTTGCTTACATCGGCAAGAATTACCGCCGATGGCTCCACGACGCAAGGGACCGGGCGAAGAAGATGCTGCCCGAGGGTGCCCCGATGACGGAGATGACGAGATATCCCCCACATTGGATATCTCACTGTATGGACGGCGATGATAGATCGGTGGGCTGCGGATCCAGGTTGGGACGCCAAGAGTAAGAGCGGGGCTGAGAACAGACAGAACAAAGATCCGACGCACACGGGGGGGTCGGTGCCACACGACATCGTCCGACACAAGAATGCGGTCGAGCACCCGGATCTGGAGGACGATGAGGTCGTAGCTCTGACGTATAATCAGACGCACGTGCGGAAGAAGGACAAGGACGAGGCGCACCGGGCGGGCGACTATATTTCAGATATTGCCCGGCGGATCGATGTGAGTCAATTTGTTTAAGTTGTTAATTTTTTCTTTCTATCCTCAATGTCTGTTGCGTTAATTAATGCCCTAACATATCTTTAAATCACTATTTTTGTAGGCCTCGTATGAACAGCTTAGGGGGTCCGAGGAGCAGTCCGGACAGCCATCAGCGTCCACTAGTACGGGTGCGAGTACTGGGGCGTTGAAGCGATGGCTGGATACGCCGGAGGTCGTCAATCGGCCGAAAGGCCGCATACGCGGCCTGCCTAGTCGGACTGCTCGTGCCGTGATAGGAGCGTCCTCACCCCCCACTGCCCCTCCACAGACACCGGCTCCTCGGCATCCGTTGGACGACGAGGAGATCGCAGCGCATTGCTACGGTGGTGTTGAGGATGATCAGGGAGCAGGATCAGCAGGGTACCGCTGCTGGACATGCCGAGCCGGCCCCGAATCAGCAGGATCCAGATCCGGGACTCGGCAACCCCTGATGAGCCCCTTCTCGTGCCCGGTCCCAGCTTCCCCCTGGCCCCCGCGCCTGGCTTGTACTCTTCTCCCCTCCCCTAACCAGCTGTATCTGGTTCCCAGCTTGTACATAATGAGTCTTTTTTATGATTAAGTTTACATATTTCTTTGTGTATTGATTATTGCGTGTTGTTGTTGAGGATTGATTATTGCGCGTTATTGTTGAGGATTGATTTTTTTATTACAGGTTTGGGCATTAGAAAAATAAAAAAAATTAAAAATTTTGACTTTTGGCGACGGATTATATCCGTCGCTAAAAGTTGTTTATTACTATCCGTGTTTAGCGACGGATTATTCTGTCGCTAAATAAGACATTTCACGACGGAATATTCCGTCGCTAAAATATTTATTCCGTCACTAATTTAACAAAAAAAATTAAATTAAAATACTTAAAATATAATTAGAGACCGATATTTCGTCGCTAATTAATAAATAAATCCGTCACAAAAATTAAATATTTACGCGACGGATTTGAAAATTCCGTCGCCAAACTATTAGTGACGGGCTTTTATACGAGAGACTTTTAGCGACGGTAAATCCGTCGCTAAAACATTTAGCGACGGATTTTAGGCTTTTAGCGACAGATTTCCCCGTTGCTAAAAATTTTTTCTTGTAGTGAAAGAATAGGGCCGACAGTCGACAGTGCAAGCTAGGGTCCAACTCATGATCCAATATTATGTCCAATTGTGTTTCTCTCTCTACAATTCAGTAGATCTAGAATCTAGAGTGAGAAAGTGATTTTTCTCAAAATGAGAATTATATCTCCAATATGAAGTCCAAGGTCCTCTATTTACAGGCAAAGATATGCCTACGTTATTAGCTGACATGTGTTGTCCGCTAAGAGTGACACGTCACCAGAAGGTCCACAAATGCCGATGCTCTTATAAACTGTCAATTTCCATATTCATGCTGCCTGCCCCACACAGCGTCGCTCTACCGGTCTGAAAAGACTAACCTTATAGTGCCAGCATGATCAGACGATGCCCTTGCCCTAGCCAAGGGTCCAAAGCCCTTACTGTAGCCCACAGGGGGTGCATTAAGGGCAGTGTTATTAAAGGCGCGTCTAGGCGCGCGCCTAGGAGCAACTAGGCGCACAAAGCGCGCCTCGCTTAGGCCTAGGTGCAGTGCATTCAATAAGGCATGCGCCTTATGTGCCCAGGCGCTCAGGCTCTAGGCGCATAGCGGGGCGGGAGGCGCAAAGCTAGGCTCACGATGTGTAACCGTTCGATTTGGCTTCTTGTCTTCACGTGGACCGTTGATTTCTCTTTTTTTTATTTTACCCTTTTTGTCTTTACCAAGTCAAAACACTTTTTTTAAGACTAAAATATAAAACCTAACTAATTTGTTAGCGATAAAACACTTTTTATCGCTAATTCCTCACCAACTACGTTAACCTTTCTGTGAAAGCTGTTGAAGACAGAGTACACATGGCTAAATTAGGAGACCTAACTGATTTGTTAGCTTCACTTTATATTGTTCATAAGGCCAAAGCTCAATCTTGAGAAAAGATTTGAATTTTTAGTCCCTATATTATGCCCATTCCCATTGAGATCGATCTAATTTTTAAAAGCAGAATTTATTTTTATTGTTGGAAGCTTGTTAAATTAGAATGTTGGTATTTGAAACTTTCTCTAATGTTTAGAAGTTTGTTAATTGTCATGTTCTAAATTTTTTTTACTTAAATTTTTTTATTTAATGCACTTTTATTTATTTATTTTTATATATTTAATATTGCGCCTTGCTTCAAAAAGGCGCACGCCTACGCCTACGCCTTGCGCCTTGCTTCGAAAAGGCGCGCGCCTGCGCCTCGCGCCTAGGGTCCAGGAATCTTTTGCGCCTTAAATAACTATGATCAAAGGACACGGAGAGAACCTGAAAGTCGTAGGGGAGGGTCTCTATGCCTGACTGTCAGGCATACTAGGAATGAGGCCCTTCAAAGGCTTGCTCCTATCTTGGAGTGACCCGTGGGTCATTGTTCTTGGGGCACCGACGATCACTGGCAACGTGAGTACAACGTGGATGCAAGTTGTGCCAGGAAAAAATAGTGTTTTTGAGAGCGAGCTTATCCCGCTGCAAAGGTTTCTCTTGCCGGGGCACTGTGAGCAGAGCCCCTCGAAATGTTGCACACTCTGGAGAGAGTGGGTCGAAGCATGTTTTATGTCCAAGGCAGGGGCGTATACTGTGGTAAATAAGTGTGGTACGCGGAGGCACGTAACATGGTAGCAGCGCACTGGCACGGCGACGGGTGTTGCAGAATGGTGTTAGAGGCACATGAGTTGAAAGCGGCGCACGGGTACGTCGACATCTATCACAAAATGGTGTGAGGGGCACCTGACATGAAAGCTACACATGGCTGCGGTGACGTTTGTCATAGAATGATGCACTGTGCTACGGGCACATAACATGAAAGCGGCGCACAAACGTCGTGAAGTATATCACAGAATGAAGCATGGTGCCAGGGGTAGATGACATAAAAGTGGTGCACGAGCATGACGACTTATGTCACGGAAGTAGGTACCGTGCTGGGGGCATGTGAAGCATTAATGATGCGTAGGAATGGTGACAGTTGTCAAGGAAGTGGCATGCAGGAATGTGTAACTGATCTTGTGGAGTCGGAGCACGGGCTATGGGGACTAATGTCACAGAGCTGGCAAAAGGACATGGGCTACCGGTGTTAAGGAGCTGACGGGCGGGCATGGACGACAGGTGTCACGAAGTCGGCGCGTGGGCGACTACGAGCATAGTGTAGTCGAGATGGTGCACAGGCGACGATGAATGTCGCGGTGACAGCGCGTGGCAGCGGGCGACGAATGTTATGAAGTAGGCATGCGGGAGATGGCAGGCATAGCTGACGGTGCATGGACCCTTAAAGAGAGATGAAATTGCATTGAGGAAGGCCAAAGGCCAACCCTTAGGGGAAGGCCGAGGCCAACCCTTAGGGGAAGGCCGAGGCCGACCCTTTAAGGGTGGTTGTGAGAACCCAACATTTCATATGCTTTGATTACATATTTAAGTATGATTAGATGCATCACTCTATGTAAAAATGGTTATGATGAACTATGCATGATAACATATTTGAATGAATGTTTAAATGTTAAACACCTTGAATTGAGTAAATTTTCTAAGAAGGTGAACAAAGTGCTAGAAATGGAAAAGATTATTTGATATTCATAAACTTTAAATGATCACTTGGAATGACCAAAAATAATTTTTAGAACAGTTGGAAACAAAAAGAAAGGTAAACCCTCTAGCTGGGAGTAATCGGTTGTTGACCGGACTGCATGCGAATTGTTTGTACTTTTTGTACAGAATTGTGCCACCTCGTGCTTGTGATGTGTTAATATATTGTTGCGACACGTCGTGCTTCGAGCGTTGTCATGCTTGATAGGTGGTACAATCCTATCTTGCCCTTATGCTTAGAGCCTCATCATGCTTAACTTTCCCACCTCTTCACCTCCACTTAACACTTCCTACTTGCTTCTAATTTGATTTAAAAGACCTAGTTGATATGTTTGAATCTTCTTACCTCATTTTTCAGAGAAAATTGCAAGAAAATCAACCAAAAACCTTACAAAATCTAGATTAAGGCTTGCTTTTTTTTTTAAAGAGAACCTCAAAAGTTGATTTGAAATGTTCCTGTGAGCTTCAATTTTGGACGTGTTTTGAGGCGCCTCTCGAGGTGTTTCAAATTTGAAAATTTGGTTCTTTCATCTCTTCTTTAAGGTAAGTTAGTTAAATCTTTTAATGAGCTTTTAAGACATGAATATGGATATATGCTATGTAAGCATAATTCTTTGTCAAACTTTTGATTACTTGTTAGAGACTTGTTAATAAGTGAATCTATTCATGTTTTACATATTGGAGATTATGGAAGACGTGAAATAGGTTTCGATACGTGTGGATTATGGAATTACGTCAAACTAAACATGGTTAGAATATGGTTTTGGACATGTTTATTATAATTGAAGCTAATTTGCTGAATATAAATGATTATATTTCATGCTCAAGATGTTATGAAGATGATGTTACATGATGAAAGTGACTAAATATTTGATAGCTAAGTTTTATGGTGTAAGTAAATGAAGATTACAACAATCACATGTATGAGATAATCTGTTTTCTTACACATGAGCATGTTACGTCATTTCATTATAATAGATAGTTGATATATTGTTGATGATTATTATGTTACCCCATTTAAATAATTGGGGATTGATTTGATTGTGTTTGAGTTGCGGTGCACCATATGAGCCGAACAATTGTATCTCTGACCGTTACCCGAGGCAGTATCAGCTTTCATTTGTTTTCGGTTACTTTGCCTTTGACTGAGGCAAAGTTTGTCAACTTATATCCCAAGTGTGGTGACATAAGGGTGCTATATTTAAGGGACTGAATTTGGGAATGGCGAACTCTTGTAATCCTCAATTAAGTTTGAACATGTCATATGTGTATTGTGCACCTATAAATTTGTCTAGTTTGATTGAATTGCAATAATGTGCATTATCAGTAATCTCGAGTTGAAAGTTACATTAAATATCTTTGATTATCTTATTGAACCAGTGGGCTGACGGGTTTTTACCTATAATATTTTAGATCAAGGAGCCGGTCCTTCGAAAGGCAAGGAAAAGGTGTGAGGCACGGTGAGAAGACGGGCAACAGGACACTTGTACATTTGTCAACTAAGTTGTGCTTGAATAGAACAGTTTGTCAACTCTGAGATCTGGCAGAGAGTTTGCTAGGTGTGTTTGTAAAAGTAAACTCTTTAATTTTGTATGATATGATTAAATTACCAAGTGAGCATTATGATATGATGTATCGTAATGCTCCAGCCGGGTTGAGATAATCGTAAGTTGGGACATTACAATCGTCGAGGCCAAGCCCCTTAGGCGGGTGTCGAGGCGCGTCGATGGGAATTATTTAGCAAAAAAAAGGAGTTTGACGGCTGAGACGCGACGAGCGTGTTTCTGTCAGTCACACAAAAATAAATTTCTTAGCAACGAAGAATCATAAAAAAGAAAATCAAAAAATGTACATGACTTGAGCTACATGCTTTGACCGGTTGGAAATGTTAAAAATTTGACTGTTGACAATATTGACGTGTCACGCAAAACGGGACCCACAGTGAGCCCATAGATGCGACCATGTTAGGTTGGGAACACTTTCAAAGCTTGCTAGAGCCTTGAATCACCTCTTTCACTTGTGGCAAGCGATAATGTATAAGAATAGGGTGAGCTTGAATAGCCCAGTAAGGTACCAAATACTAAGGATACCAACAGAAAGCTGAAATCGCATGGCAACAACCAGTTATTTCAAAGGAGCAAACACTACCCTTACCGAGCAACAAATAAAAACAAATGTCATTAAGCATTTTGACCTTATGTATATATGTAATATGCATGGAATCTTAAAAAAAAATTGCAATGACCATGTGGTCATAAAGATCCAAAGGTATAAGCATTAAACATGTGCATAAAATGGTAGCCTGCTACGCGTCCACTGATTGCCAGCAAATAAAAAAACGAGTGTCGACATGACTCTCTCAAATTTGAGAGTTGCTCAAACATAGTCAATATTGGTCTCAAATTGACGAGCAAAAAATATAGAAAATCCCCAATGAGCAGGCATTTAACAGTTAGAGTCGCACTTAACATTATGATGTTGACTTCAGAAGGTTAGAGACTTTTTTCTTGGACCAAAGGTTGGATATAGGTTTGAGTGGTAAAATAAGAAGGCTTGCTTTCATGAAGATAAGAAGAGAACACGAAACTCTATAATGGATTTGACTTTGAGCCGAACGTAAGGTTACGATGTTGACTTTAGAATGTTAGAGACTTGTTTTTCTTCTACCAAAGTCTGGATAGGTTAGAGTGGGAGATTAGGAAGGTTTGCCTCCATGGAGATGAAGAGAGAAAATAAAACTATAAGACCCCAAATACTCTATTATTAATTATTTTCATGTTTTTGGTTATCTTTGTAATATTATTTATCCTCTGGGGTACTTTTAGATAAGTGATGTGTCTTAGGGTCTTTTGATTTTTTTTTTTTACCAAACTTAGAAAAATAAGGGCCATTCAATTTACTTTTTAATGATGCTTTCAGTTTTGGCTTATAGAGAGAAAGAAGAAGGTGAAACCTAGGGGTTTGACGATTTCAACTTTCTAGCCATAACAGGTCAGTAATCCTTGACTTCCTTGATTACAGGAAGGATTTAAATCAAATTAGAGTTGTGTTTTTAAAGATTTTAGTATAAGTGGGTTGATTTGATTATTTAAATTTTGGAAGCTTATACAACTTTGCAAAGATAATTGCGTAAATTGCAATAAGGGTTTAATGTATATGTTCACCTCATTAGCATTATGCCTTCTATTAATCTCGTCCCTCGAGTTTTGTATCAATGATAATGTTTGTCTTTCGTCAAAATTGACATCTTTGCCTTTGATGCCTTGTTGCTACAGTAGATTCATACACTTATCATGAATTTGTTAATGCCTCGTTTAGTATGCCTCTACTCTTCTGTTGTTTTATGTCGGCTAGTGTTCTGCTATCTATTTTTTTTACTCTTACTGTTTGCCTATAGTCCATAGTGTGCTTTATATAGCTATTGTTTTCTATACTTTCATTTCAAGTATCAATGTCAAAATTTAATTTTTATAGTGCTATTCGGGCAAAATTTAATTTGTAGTCCATAATGTGCTTACATAGCTCTTGTGAGTTCTTGTGTAAGTGCAAAAGTGACTTTGTCATGTGCCAAGTTTCTGCCAGTGAACACATTTTTTGTTTACATTTTGTCCATATTTTGATATTTCAAAATTGTGCGTTTATAAGAACTTGGATTCAAGAGATTCAATTTCCGTTAGACTCGTCATGTCGTCCACTTTGATCTAAGTCTAAAATCAAGTTCTTTTTTAAATTGTTAAAGTAATCTACTTGAAATGCAAAGTTTTGATACTTTGTGACTCCTATACCTTCGAGATAGTTTGATATCCATTGACCCCTTTCATTTAAACTAACATTTAGAACCTTTGCATACTTAGTTTAACAAGATGCCATGACATCATATTGCGATCGCTACCAATATGAAAACTTTGAACTTAGAACTTTTGCATATTTAGGTTGTTGTCCTTTACACTCACGTATTTTGTGGTTGTATCGTCTTTGACTATTAGTTCAATTGTTCCAACATGTCCTTTGAATTTGATTTGACCTTTGCTTGGTTAATATCTCAAATGAGAATATTTGCACTTTCGGTTCTATATGTTTCTTTTTGACTCAACTATATATTATTGAATACCTACATTGTACTTCGTTGAGTGTGTGCACAACGCACGCGCGTGTGTAGGTATTACTGTAACACCCCGTTAATATTTTTTTTAGTAAGTTAATTTGTAGGAATATTTTTAAGCCTTTTCATAATATTAGGAAGTTTTGGGAGAATTTTGAATCAGTACTAATATTTTGAGGGGCCTTTTGGTGATTTTTCCTTTTAGAGTAAATTTTACCTTCGGTTTGGATTCTCAGCCACCCCATTTCTTCTTCTTCTTCTTCTTCTTCTTCTTCTTCCATCACAAGAGAGAGAGAGAGAGAAGAGAGGGGGGTAAAGTCGGTGACAGTTATGGCGATTAGAGTGTGATCTTAACGATAAACCCCTACCCACTCTTCCCTTCGATTTAATTTCATAGAACTTCAGTGTTTTATGGTGCACATGGAGCCGAAATTAATGAGCCTGGTTAGAGGTGTGTGTGTGTGAGGAAAAACATGTGTGCAGTGTGGAATTGTGTATACCAGAGTGTGTATGTGTGGGTGTGTTGTGTGCATGTGTGCGCAGGTGTGTGTGAGTGTGTGCAAAGGTAAGAGGAAGAAAAAGGGATAGTGGGTGTAGTACCCTATGCTTATGCAGGTGTACACTATGAGAGTGGGATGGCTCACGATGGTCGTTGGCTTATGAAATTTTGCGGCCGAGTATTTTAGGCCATTTTAGAATTTTAGGCCATATTTTAATATTTTCTGAAATCTTTTAGTACTTCTGATATTTTTCGTAAGTTTAATTTTTTATAAAAAAAAATTGAGCCCTTAAAATCAATATTGAAAAAGTTATGGTCCTATTTTTATGGTGCAAAGAAGTCGAAGCTTAAGTTTGAACAGTTTCATAGGTGATTCGACATTTTTTTTACTCGTATCGCGTTTGTTTTGGCGAAACGAATAAACTTATAAAGTTGTTTTAATGCTTTTTAAATTATGGTTTCAGTTCCTATAATTCTTATACATGTTATAAATATTATGCGACTTTGGTTTGGATTCAAAATAATTTTAGCTACTTATGAGCTTTTATTGGATTAAAAGAATTATGTTTAATTAAAAAATATTCAAAAATATAAAAACTTGCTACTTTAACTTTTGTGTTTTTAAGCCATAAAAATGTTCTATGGGAATTTAATGTGATTTATGGGTTATTATTATGCCTCAAGGTTTGTATTGGGATTTTTTGTCTAGGGTACGTAGAACCCACTTTGACTTGGGATATTTCGAGAGTATGAGAGAGCAACTTTTAGACAATTTGTATTGGGTTTATAGTACCATACTGTAGATTTTATTCTAATAAGGGAATTGCCCAATTTAGGTTAACTTCAAGAATTTTCGGTTGAGGTTGCTTAGCTTAACTTAACTTAGCTATGGACCGAGGTAAGAATTTCTATTCGCACCTTAAATTCATCAAGTTGTATGCAAATAGGTTCTTATCATTTGTTTATGGTTATCGTTGAACTCTCGTTATGAATTGATATATGAATTTATTGTCATTGAAATCCTTGTTGAGCTTTAACTAGTTATTGGAATCATGTTGATGCTCATCTCTTATTGCATGCAAAGCATTGAATTATATGTTAATTTAGTGATTATTGTTCTACTGTATGTAAACATGAGAGTCTGCTCTAAGGCATTATAAAGATGGTCGCGCGGGGGGGGGGGGGGGGTGTTATAAGGTTGGTCTCTCTACTGCGCGAGGCGTAGGCTAGTACCTTAATAGATTAGTTATATGTTTATGCATATATAATCTGAGTTATTCTGCATAGTTTGTGTGACTCTGCTAAGTGCTCATTGTTTAATATCATCTGAAATTTTATACGTTGTATCTAAAAGCGATTGTGTTGAAATTTGATCGAGGGGAGTTAGTTGAAACCCTTCCCCATATTATTATTGAATTAATAATGATCATTTTGAGACGTCTTTTGGTCTTTGAGTAATTTTATTGAACTCTTAAAAGTTCACCCTTTTTGTTACCTTTTGCAGAGAATAATCACCAATACATTGCTAGGTGATGGTTTAGAGCCTGAGTGAAAATTTTGGAGTTCCTTTATTATACAATTATCTTTGCTAATCTTTGTGCTCAACCGCCCTCCCACCCTACCCCATTACCCCTCTTCTCCACTCATTTATGGTAATTATACTGATATTGTTTAGAAGAAGATTATGAACAATGGAAGAGCTTAGAGTTTTACTTTGATTTCGCTTTAAAGAACAAGAACATTTGTAACATTTTATGACTTATCTTAGTATTTAAAATACCCTTTTTGGGTAATGCTTATTTAGTATTAGACTTCCGATGTAGTTACTGGACATTGATGGTTAATTCGAGTACTTTGATTTAAATTACATTTTAGAGTTTTGATCACCTCTTTTGAGGTTAGATCTTTGTAAAAAAAATTTTGTATGATATTTCTTGTAAGCAACATATTTTGAAGTGGTATATTTATGTTCGCCTCCGGGTTGGGGAATGGCAGGAACTCTAGAACGGATTTGAGTGATAAAGTCATGTATTTGCCTTCTCAATTGAATTTTTTTTTAGTTTTATAGCCAACCGGTAAGTTGAACACTTGTCAAAAAGTTTAGGATGCTCAATTCTAAAGTTAAAAATCTCACGGTGTTGAGTGCACATAGACCAAAACATCAAATTTTTAATGTGAGAGAGAACTTAGAAAATCAAGATTGCACAAGTAGGGGTTTAAGTGAGACACCCCGTTGCAACTTTTCTCTCTCCTCTCTCTAAACTCACATCTTCACCACAGATAGGGGTGGGTTCCTTCTACAATTTCTAGTTCTCCAGCATATAGTGGCTCTGTGCATATAAATAGGGGTTTGGTGTCTTCAATTCAAGATTACTCGGATCATTTGGTTCCCTTCGTGCCCTAGGGTAGCTAAGGCTGGCCTAGTAGAGTGGGCTTGTGGTCTAAGTTTGGATGGCATGGGGCTGGGGTTGTGGCTGGTGTACGGGTTAATGGTGGTAGTTGGTGGATACATTTAGATTCCTCGTCTCATATTTAGGTTTTTGTGTTGAATTTGGTTGGCTTGTACCATTCTAATTCATGGTCTGATTTAGGGGTGGTTTGCCGTAGGTTGGGCAAGGGGTGTGTGTTTTGTGCTGGTAGAGAGGGTGGCTGAGGAAGGGTTTCTTTCCTGCTGGTGGTGCCTATTTTTTTCCTTCCTTTTCCCTCTCTAGTACGTCCCCTTGCCCTTCTTTCAGTCTCGGTTACTTGTGGGTCTGATTGGTATAATGCGGGGGGGGGGGGGGGCTCTATGTGTAGTCAGCATGAGGAGTAATTGGTGGTTTGTAGGGTGGATGGACTTAGGTTGGGCTATGGTGGTTGGGGTGCTGATCCCGCGGTGAAGGTGGTCGGCGGTTGTATTTGTGGTCATTGGTGGTAACCTAGTTGGGGTTCGTTGTGTGGTGAAGTTGTCGGCGATGGCGTTGGCGCCCAGGCTTGATGCGAGGTAGCTTGGTGGTGCGCATGGTGTCGCGTTGGGCATGGGGCTTTTGGGGTAAGTGGCTTGCTGGGTTGACATCTGTTGATGTTGTGATGTTTTGTGTGGACAACTTTCTCAATGTGTTTGGTTTGTTTGTTTGTTTGTTTCTATGTGTTGGCTTCGTTGAGTTGGTTTTGTGGTATTAACTTTTGGGTTGCGCATGCGCAGGACTGGTGTAATCATCTCTACATTATTGGAAACGTCCAGGTTAGGATTAGTGTCTTCGTTCGTAGTTAGTGTCTTCGTTCGGGTACACACTAATCTCCTATTCAGATAACATTCCGCGGAGGTTTCTTGGTGACAAAGCAGTTATTGTTTTAGCCACTCTTGAATATTCAAGCAAGCTTAGTTACGTGGCACTCCATATCTATGGTTACATTGTGAGAAAGTGATAACCTATTTTTTTCTTTTTTATTGCACATTACTGCTTTCTTAGTTAATATAGCTTTTACTTAAAGCCACCAAAAAAGAAAAAGAAAAAGAGGGTTGTAGAAAGGATATTAAGGGGGCGTACGTTTATGCAATTTATTTTCATATTTTGTATTTTGTTTTTGTTTTTTAAATTTTTGTATTCAATTCTAAAATCGTATTGTGTGCTTTTAATTTTTTTGTATCTACTTTTTTCAGTTTTTTTGTACGTTTATTATTTTTATTTTCATTTTCAGCAACTTTTTTAGATCTATTTTTATATGTTTAGCATTTTTTTACATTATTTGTACACGTATCTTCTCATTTTAACCCTACTTTTAACCTAACAGATTATTTTTATACATTCCTTTTACTTCTCCCAATAAAGTACCCTCCTTTTACTTCCCATCACGTGAAGCATAGCCCACCCACATGTTCTGGAATGTTCCCCTTCCCGTCTTCCCCTTCCTTGTGCACTGAAATACCCATTTCTCCTCCCCCATTAATGAGTTAAACAATACAGTCGCACACACCCATTTTTCGGATTGTTGGATGCTTGATTGGGCGACGGAAGGTACAAGCGACGTGTTGGTCGTCTCTATCCTGGATCTTCGACATTTAGAGGGTTGGGGTGAATTTATATGTTGCTTTCGACAGATTGACGAATGGTGTGGGAGAGAGTTGTTGGAGATTTGTTCATTGGAAATGAAGGAGAAGGAGGAGATAAAGTGGAACAAGAGAGGAGAGCTACGGTTTCCCTCTAACGTGACAAGGCACAGAGGAGGTCAGAAAAAACGTTGAACAGTGAAGGCTAAAACTCTATTCTCTGACAGTGAGAACTGGAGTGGCGAGAAAAGGTGACAACAATTTTGGGTGTTTTCATTTTTTTGACACTGTTTAGATATTTAGATCAGAAACAAATATTAAAAATGATAAAACTACGTGAAAAAAAAAACATATTTTTTATCATCATTATAAAAATAAAAACTAAACACCCACGGTGCACGTACAATATCTCGGACACGCTCGAGCCGTACACGTATATATATGGTTTTACGCCTTCAATTTGGGGTGTGCAGTGTGGATAGAGAAAATGGCAGGGAGTCTACCAGTTGCCTGGTCGTGCACAATTCTGCCTTTCCTCTCGTCATCGTTGAAATGCTCTTCTTCTTCCTTTTGTAAAGCTTCCCAATTCGTCGCTTGCGCTTATAACCCTTCTCGTAGACTCGCTCTCCTCCAACTCAGCACTGGTATGTAGTACTCCTAAACCCCTTCCATATTATTGTTTTGAAGTCTATATGAGAGCATTAGAAATAGAAACTTAAGCCAGGAAGGAAGCTGTAAATCCATACGAGGGTGAAAATTTAGACATTCTCTAAATTTATGCATGTACATTGGTAATTATTGAAGTTTTGATGATGACCCAGAAGGCAAATGAGCTGGGTGCCACTAAAACTAAAGCTCTAGTCACGCTTACTTTTGCCGACTTAAGATGGCAACTTGACGTTGCAAGCCAGAGTTATCTTAATCATCCAATTTAGGTTAAAGGTTGGGAGTCATGATTGATAAAGAAATGTTAGTGTGACCAATTCTGTTGGGCAATACCCCTCAAAATGTACTGTCCACGTTTCTTAATTTTGTCCCGCTTGACTATTTTTGAATTTTTAGGAAAGGATTCGAACATGTAAACATGAGATAGAAACTAGGGAGAAGACAATGATGAAGTCAAAGGGAATTCACGGAAGGTTAAAGGGGACAAAAATTATGAAACGGAAGGTGTACCTCTTGTCCCTTTAAATATCTCATGGTGCTTCCATGGTATTGAATGTTAATGTTGCACCTGGAGTTGGTCCAGCACAGTGCATTTCCAGTTTCAAGTAGTCTGTTGGTTACATGTGAACTGTGTGGGACTGCTTGCTGTCCATCCTCCTTAAATGCACTGGTGTCATGTTCCTATGTTGTGTTAACTTGCAGTATGTTTAGGATTTACAGTGTGGGTTGCCAGATTGTAATTTATACCGGGTGGCTATTGTATGTGTTGAAGAACCCGTTTGACGTTAGGTACTCTAACTCTGTTGGTTTAGGCTTTCAACCGCCACACACTTCTTGCCTGGTTGGAGACTTTTTAAATTTAGCTAGAGGTTTTCTGCTACCGAACATGTCATCTTTTCAAGTAACCTTCTCGAATTGTCGATTTTTAATATGTTTCTAATGCTGCTCATTGCATGTATGTGTCTTTACGTGTATGAACACGTATATACATACTGGGTGGGGCATGGGGACAGGGTGGGGGGGGGGGGGGGGGGGGAGCAAAAGGACATATTAAATGCAATTAGTTTCTTTTGGAATAACTTGATTGACTTTGTTTGATCCAGCTTTTCCTCAGTCACAGTTATTTGGTTTACAAGGATCCAATTTCCTGAGAGCTGATGGAAACACTATAGAGACCAGCACACCTGTAAATATGACGGAACCAAGCACTTCGATAACTGAGGAGAATGTATTACAGTGGACAAAAAACGATAAGAGAAGAATGCTTCATGTTGTTTATTGTGTTGGTGATTTGGACAAGACAATAAAGTATGCTTCTTTTACTAGAGTGCTTAATCTCTTATATTAAAACGTGTAATTCTCTTTTAGTGTAACACTGTAACATCAACAGGTTAGGCATGCCTCATGTCAGGAGCTGATTAGCTTGTTGGCTTTGTAGGTTCTGTACTGAGTGCTTGGGCATGAAGCTGTTGAGGAAACGTGACATACCAGAAGAGAGAAATTCAAATGCTTTTGTTGGGTATGGATCTGAAGATTCAAATTTTGCAATGGAACTTACTTACAGTAAGTCATCTGAATGACCATTTTATTTATTACAAAATTCCAGAGAGCTGGGATACCTTCTCATGAATCATAATACTGCTTGAGGATTTAAAGTTCATAAGCACAATGACTTTTTCTATTTTGAATGTCATTTAACAACTCTTGCAGATTATGGGGTTGATAAGTATAATATTGGAACTGGTTTTGGACATTTTGGTGTTGCCGTTGAAGACGTAAGTTCCTTTTTAGCAGGATGGCTACTTTCCTTCTGTTGTAATGAATTGTCAATACATATACATATCGTGTTTAATACAGTTTCCTATCACCTAAAAGAGATATGCTTCGCACAACCATCATCATATTAAAACAAGCATTGAGTTGTATTTGACTTTACTGTGTATTGATCAGATGGAGCTTATACAAATATTGTTTCTGATTTTGAGATCAATTTAATTTGTTATTGGAAGATCGTGATTAGCTTGTGAGGCAGAGAACCAGTAGATGCATTAAAGACCTGAGTTTGTGCCTTCAACATAAAAGAGAAATTTTTTATTCCAGGATTCTAGTTTTTTCCCGTGCAAAACAGGATATTGACTTTCTTCATCAGTGAAATTTAGAGAGTATTGGTACCACTCTTGTTCCTGTCATGCTGAAGGAAGTCTAATGTTGACAGTTTTATTATTTGCACTCCATGATGCCGCTCATGCAATAGCCTGCCAATTTTCAACCCTCTGCTCTTGAGCTCCTTGATACAGTTTTCCCTGGTGGATTAGTAGAAGATTCCAAGAATTGTCTTTGCAATTTAGATAGGTTTGCTTTGATGGTAAACTTTAATTTTAGCTTTGATGATGAGAATTGCTTGAAGATAGCCAGCATATGGCTGCAACTTGCTATTTACTTATCCAATTTAATGTCATATAGTTGTATAGGTGATTCGCTTTTGTATTATCAAGGTGGCTCACATAATGGGGTTTCTTGCTGTTATGTACTACAATACTTTCAATAATTGTAGTGTCAGGGATCCGTGTGTGCTTTAGGCCGTATTCCTCGTGAACAAAATTATTTTTTGCAAACATTTGCTATTTGCTAATGGAATAAGAACACACGTAGGTTGCTAAAACAGTGGATCTTGTAAAAGCAAAGGGAGGAAAAGTCACCAGGGAACCTGGTCCAACCAATGGTAGTAGTACAGTAACTGCTTCCATGGAAGATCCTACTGGCTATAAGTATGAACTTTTGGAAAGGGGGCCTACACCAGAGCCCTTATGTCAAGTAATGTTGAGAGTGGGAGATCTTGATCGTTCCATAAGCTTTTATAAGAAGGTACGATACAATGCATGCCATGCATGATACTAATGATACTTTTCTTTCTTAAGAGAAGTTTGAATTATTCTTGTTGCATGTCTTGCTGTCGTCGTAGAATTGCTGAAGTTCTAACTCTAAGTTTTTATTTAATCAAAAGGCTTTTGGGATGGAGCTTCTCCGGATCAGAGATAGCCCTGAGAACAAGGTGATACCACAGCTTGTAATTCATGTGCAGAATTTACATATGTTACAGTTCTTTGATGATCTGTTGTTTCCCAAGTTTATTGTATTCATAATCAAATTGACCCTAATAGTCATAGAGCTTAGTTTTTGCGTCATGCCAACAAGTAGATTGTGAATGTGGTACTATGTACCTGTGCCTTATATTCAGCCTTATCATTTGCTTTTAGGGCCAGCGGTTGGTAATAATATTCAGAAGCCTTGGGCAGCTTTCTCTTTTTTTCTGCTATTGTTTTTTCCACATTTCTTTTATTTTAGAAATTAGTTTATCCCAAGATCTGTATATGCGCAACAGTTGATGTTTTTTTTGCTTCATCTTCAGTACACAGTAGCCATGATGGGCTATGGCCCTGAAGACAAAAATGCAGTTCTGGAATTGACATATAACTATGGAGTCACGGAATATGACAAAGGGAACGGATATACACAGGTTACTTCATATTACTCTAAATGTATCTCGGCGAGATCCATTCATGACTTTCAATCTTACTGTTGAAAGCTATTTCCTTTTCGACATCAACGAAGTATGTTCTTTTTGACTTGTCATGACTATCTGTATGTTTTCTCTGACAAAATTGATTTATTATTCTTCACTAGATTGCCTTGGGCACAGATGACGTCTACAAGACAGCAGAAGCCATTAAACTGTGTGGAGGGAAGATAACTCGTGAGCCTGGGCCCTTGCCAGTTCTCAAAACCAAGATCACAGCCTGCTTAGATCCAGATGGTTGGAAATCGGTAGGTATTTACAACAGATTTTTTTGATTCGATATGTGGATGAATACCTAATTAGAAGCTATTCCTTCTGAGTTGTGCATCTCCCTGACCTGGAACAAGTGCTTTCTGCTTGATGCCTTTATCTGTTAGTGAGAAGTCATTAGATCTAGGAAGGGTAACTCCACCAGCTTTTAGCTTGAGGCATCTTCTGCCACTCGAAAGAAGGATTAGGGCCCGTATTGGGTCATGGAAGAAGGAAAATAGAAATAAAATAAAACAGCCTAAATTTGCAACCTTAGGGAAACAAGTCCAGTTCCACCGACTCAAGATTTGTTATGAAAATAATTTGGTACAATTTGAACCATGATAAGCAAATCCTCGAAATAAAGTTGTTGCTCTGATGTGCAATCCTCAACTTCGGCAATTGGAACCATATCTACATGGTGTAGCCGTGTAGGGTACTATTTTTTTTTCCTTACCATTCAGCTTGCTCAGGCCCATATCTCCCTCTCAGAACTGTAGCAGTTTTCAAAAGTCTTCTTAAGTTATAAATTTCTTAGTTGCCATTTGCCTCTTCAACTTTTTGAGAAGAACTAGATTCCAAATTATACTGGCGACTGTGATTTCAAGATAAGTGCAACATTCTGCAATTATTGTGACAAGTTTTGGGAAGAGCTAGGAAAAATAAAAGTCGCATTGTCTCTGATGGTTTGAATAGGTTGACTCCAAAGCATTAATTAGTTGTGCTTGGTAATCTGGAACTTAGCAAAAAATCTATGGCATCCTCAGTTACCTCGGTTTCTTTCTTCTGAGAAGTTATCTGCATATCACATGGAAGTTCAACCTGATAAACATTAGTCATGTTTTTGCTATCTATAAGCAAAGTGGGTCCACTGTTAAGCATATAATACTCCTAACTACGCCAGACATGGCCTTGATCCTTTTCTAGAACACACGTGACGAGCGTTTGTGGCAGACTATTTATGCTTATCATTTCCAATTGCACTGCTCATATCAATTTCTATGGATCTCATCATGCAAGTCAAAAATTACTATGCAGCATTCGACATAAAAGTAATGGGGTGCGGAAACGAATCAAAAGAAATCCCATACTTATAATCAATTTTTTAGTATTAGATCAGTTCATTGATCCGTACAAGCAAACTCAGTACTTGGTAGAATAAAATGTCTGTGAGATCGCCAGTTGTCAAATCTAATACTTCAATACGTGGTTGAACTATCATCCCAACAAAATTTGGGGGTTGAAAATTAAAGCTTAGTGTTGAGCCTAAAGTGTGTTAGCCTGTAACTTAGGTAGTTTCATTAACATTTACACTTACATTTCCTCAAAATTTATTCTATTACTGCGAATTTGCTCTGTTGGAGCCAAACTACTTTAAGACTCTGCAGTATTTCTACCCTCCCAAACGGCTCTGTAGTTTTTCTTCGGAATTTTCTGCTGATAGGTTGCTCGGACCTCTCTTTTATTGGAGTCTACCTTATAGATTTCATAAGCCCCTTTGCAGAGTGGGCCACCTTTTATAATTGGGGTCTCTGGCACCTATGGGAATACTTGACTTCATTAAGTCTCCTCCCGGAAGGACCTTTCACTCATCTGCTTATTGTACCATTTAATAGGCGCAATGGTCTTTTAGACGCCATGCAACATCACAACCTCTTCAAAGGAATCTCTTGTAATGCTTCTTCAAAGACAGAAGCATTACAACAATGTTGAGTCATGATCCCCAAGAGCCCTAACCCAAGCTCGTTGCTGATATCCTGCCAAAGGGTACAAAATAATTGGACAGGTGTGAACTGTGAAAAACCTTTATTCCATTTCCTCGCCATAGCTGTCTGATACGTGTGGCAGTGGGAAACCCGAGGTACATCAGTATGTGCTAGGCAATCAGGGATATGCTATGGATTCAGTCGAAATAAGATAACTTACAAATGACAAAATCAGTCACTGGGTGCAAGTTGCTATCCCAGTGCGCTAATATATCTTGCTAAAATCTTGGTAGGAAGTAAAATCAGGGATGATAGCTAAAAAGGTACCACCTTTACACCTGTGTGCCTATTACCCTCTGTAGTATATTCACAGGTCACCTCCAGTTTATCACGTTTAACTATGCATGTATACTCATATATGAACTCAACGTAGCACGTTCAGGAGAATTTGACTTGTATTTAAGTACTGCATAGACTCTAGGGGATGAAAACTTCTTGTTATTATGGAACTGGCTGTTCCATTTCTTGGCAATCTCATTTAAAGTTCTTGAATACAAGCTTTCATTTGTTTGAAACTGTAAACAAAAGCTTGGCAGATCACTTTTGGGTTTTAAGTGTAATACCCCAATATTTTTTTTATGCTATATTATTACTTTAAAATAATTAAATAACTAAATAAGCAAGTTTGTGGTTTTTTTTTTTTGCAATATTATGAAAGTTTTGGTGCCTTTTGAATAAGTGGATAAAGTTCAGGGGGGTTTTGTGTAAATTGCCAATTAGGGCTTTAATATAAATAGTCCTTCTTTCTCTTCCAGCCTCCTCTTGTTTCCCCTGCTCGCCGCCTCTCCCACTCTCTTCTCCATTTTTCAGCCTTAAATTGTTTGTTCCTTTGGAGAATTTTCGGCTTAATCAAGTAGCGTGGCTTGGGAGGACTGAGCTTCCGTCGAATTGCGTCTAAGGTAAGGGATTTTTTTCGCTTTTTGCTGTGGGAAGGGTTTTTTTTTTTTTGAAATCTGAATTTTCGTTGAAATCGATTAACATAATCTTGAAGAGTTTCAATTAATTATTCCGGAAAAATTATGTACAATATTCTATTCGTTGATTTCTCTGATTTATCTTTCAACTTGTATCTTTCGTTAGAATTGATCAATCGTGTGCGATTATTTGCTCGTAGGAATTTCTTTTAACTTGAATTCAGTTTCTGAATTTTTATTCTAAGCCATTAAGAGTATGGCGGTGTTCATCTATGTTTTTCTTTCTGTTCATTCGGCCGCATTTTCATCCCTGTTTGCTGTTTTGGGTAGACTATATTTTTGCATCCTTCTTTACACTATTGGTCAGTGGTATCCTGCATTCATATAGTCACCTATTTGTGTTTTATGTGGCTCTAGACTTGGATTCCTGGTTCATGCCTTCGTGGACAGAAATCTGGCTCATGACTCACATAACAGTAACTTCCTCTTCACTGTTAAAGCAGTATCCAATCAACCAAAAATGATCATTGGACCAAGCTGCCTTCTTTTAATTGCTCGAAATTCTTGGTTGTTCTATGTTTTTGGTTACACATGATTACTGTAAAACTCTTAGTCTCCTGTCTTCTTTCATTTCTAATACAACCAAGCCTAGAATAAGGTCTAGTTTCTTATTATTTAGGTGGTGGTAATCTTCTTTGTCCTAAGTTACCTCTTCATGGTTTGTTTTCTTCCTTTGATGTCTGATTAGTGTTCAGTTGCTAATGCATTTACACTGTGTGCTTGTCATTATTGGGTATACTGCCAAATTGGCAACATTTTTGCCATCTTTCGTATTTTTTTTGTACTACTTTTGTTAGCGTATCCCGTTCAATCAAATTTCGGGGTTAAGTGGCTTTAATCTCGTTGAACCTTTCTTTCGGTGCTCGTCAATTGACGATGGCTAATGACTATGTTTGAACAACTCTCAAATTTGAGAGGGTCCTTTGGACACACGTTCGATTATATGCTGGCGATTAATAGATGCTTAGCATGCTACCGGTAGCACACGTTTGATGTTTGTACGTTTGGTTCGACGTTTGGGTCTTATGACCAACATAGTCATCGTATTTTTTTTGTAGCATTCCCAACATCTTATTTATATGTTTAGGGTTAATGCTTAATTACGTTTGTTTTGGCATTTGATATAAGAATTTGGTTTGCCCATTCCATCAAGTATTGCCGTTTGACTCTGTTAGTTGTTGCTTTGATATCTTGTCATTTTTGTACCTTACCGAGCTGTTTGAGCTCACCCCTTTCACTCTACCTTGCCCCTTGCCACAGGTCATGAAAGTGACTAAGGATCCGTGTGACGGCGTTGGAGCTTTGAGATTTCTTTTGAGATAATTAGATTGCAGTTTGTTTTGAGAACTTTACCCGAAAGCGGGTAATTTGATAGAATTGATTTCATATGATTGGTTTAGCCGCTGCGTTTAGTAAATTTGTTTTGTAATGGATTTTTTAAGAGAACGGATTGCATTAGATTCTTTGTTTTATGGAGATATTTTATTTCAAAGAATTTAGTTGCTCTGTCTATATCGCTGTCACTAGAGTTATAGCAGTATTTTCAGGAACTTTGATTACAGTCACGGCTTCCGTTTTCGGGGCGTGACATTAAGTACTCTGAGCCCCTCTTCCTCGTGATACCTTAATTATATAGTTGAAGTTGTACATGATGATGTTAGATTTTTATGCTTTACATCTGTAAAATCCACCGTCTTTATAAGTAAAGAAGGTTTGAACTTCGTATTTCGCTCCTTTGCAAGTTTGAAGTTATCTTACGGATTAACTGTCTTTGTTTTTCTGCCTTCTGTCTCCTGCAGGCCTTTGTTGATAATATTGATTTTTTGAAAGAACTAAAGTGACGAAGCGTTGTTATCATTGTAGCAGACGCACCTGTTGATAAGATTTATCGAGATTTTCATAACAATTTTTTGATTCTTGAAATATAAACTTAGTCAGAACAAATAACCCAAATCCGTCCAATGAGAAAACATCACCAATCCCATTTTGTAGTATGACCGATGTAAAAGTTGAAATTAAAGTATCCTTTTGGTCAACACCTGTTCTTGAGGTATCAGAATTATGGACAGTGAATTTCTTAGAAGGGCATCCTTTTGTGCAAATTCTGATCAAGCCATGTTAGCACGGCAATTCAACATATGCTGGATCCCCTCTATCCATATTTCTTTCTCTCCTTTACTTCTGCATTCAAATTCAATTATCCTGTCAGAAGTTTTAATTCCAAAATAAGCTCTCTGCTCTCCGCTGTCCTCCATCACCCTTCCGGGCCATGCTGGGATGTCGTGATAGACTCCAGAGACTACACCTGCAGACACAGAAATGCTTCATTCATGCCGGACTTAGTTACGAGAAGGACAGTTTTTTGCTAGTATAGTGAAATTGCTTACACTTCTTTTTCTTTGTGAATGTTCCAGCCATGTGCTTGCTTTTCATTTTTGCTACCACCTGTTCTTAAGCACAAATAATCAGTATGAGTACTGATGTAAGGTATCATGACATAATCATCGATGGCATAACTTGCAGAAGAAGGTCAAATGCTATAGCTATAGGTTATTGACACATTCAAAGAAATATAAACTGAAATCAACCAGAGAAGATGGATTGATATAATCTGCATCTGCCTTTTACCTGCCAATTAGAGTTTATGTTGAATGAGACTTGTTTCCAGTGGAGATCTCCTACATCAGTATGTAGATAATAGTTCAATCATTTGTAGCCTATTTCACAGGGAGAATTAGTATAGTTCCACAACTAAGATTACCTTTCCTTGTGCGTTTCAGAAGTTCGTCCCCTTTAGAGACAAAGTTCAGTACTGTTGAGATGTTCGACTTTTTACCGTGTTCAACTTGTTCCTCTGTCAGAGCCATGGTTGCGGCTCCATACCCTGTTTCAAGTCTTGCCCTTAATGTGGCAGCTCCTCTCAAGGCTGCATTAGCATATGTTGAATTTGTTAGACAGAAAGCGAATGGAACATTTGATGGTATTTACCATATTATTAGAGTTAGTATTCCAGAAAAAATTTCATCATTGGAGGTCACTGGAAATTTACTGCCTTCTGAATATTAGAACTAAGTTAACGCTATCTTGTTATAATTTAGTCGTCATTATGGGGGTCCTTCAGAGCTTGTTCTGTTGCGGTCTATGCAGCTGATACCAGTTAATATGACATGATAATCCCATTGAAATCCTACTTTCAAGTAGTTCCCTTAGCAACAAAACGGAGTGGGCTAACTTAAAATAGGAATGAGATTATCAATTCCTCCCGGTTATCAACAAAGAACAGTCTCTTTTTGGTGGTATTGTGATATATCGAGTATCTTTCGCTTTTTTTTTTGGGGGGGGGGGGGGGGGCAAGGGGAGTTGGGTAAATTTTGAGTTCATTCGTGCTTCTTGGATATTAGTATTGGGAAGTTGAGAGAGAGCAATACCGGTGGCTGCTCCGGCAGTTAGGGCCATGATATCGCCGTTAGTCCTTGCACTTATTGCAGAACTGACGGCTGAAAGTATCTGATCATGATCAGCTCCCATATCCTCTGCAATTTCAATGCAATGGGATGCTACTAGAGCTGCTGCAGATGCAATTGCTGAAGATGTTTTCGAAGGTGCCTTGTGCTGGATAGTTGACATTTCTGAAGATGCCATTGATGAGGTAAGAGCAGCCACGGCAGCAGCAACCCCTGCCACGGACACTGCTGCGTGCAATTGAGCATTCTGGGTTCTAAGCTCGTTTTTCCTCCTCTCTTTCTGGTCTTTGATCCATCGACCCATGGTCCTTCCTCTCATGATACTCCTGTAAACCTGCAGAATAACATTAAAACGATGGCGATTACGTTGGTGTTGATAGTGATAGTGATGGATAATGAATGGTTGGATGAGTAGATACCCCATTTTTCAGCAACTGATGGCTAGAAAGGAAATCTGGGTTGAGGGCCTGATGAAGTAAGTACAATTCCTGCACATCTTGAAGAGCACTATTGGTCAGGAACAATCAGGATACATGCAGTTTCATTGAGGCCAATCCCGGTGTGATAGGAAATGGTTTCTCACAGTTACCCCAAGATTTGCTTTGAGCATCAGAATTATCAGTGCGGGTGCTGGGGAGGTGTATATGACTTTTACTTTATTTTTTCTTTTCTTTTTTGCATTTATAGGAGTATATGATTATCTCTTCATGAACGAAATGTTTTACCCTTTGACCTACTTAATTTTACTCTCAGGTATGACTTACGTTCTTTATATTTTAGAGTATTTCTTATGTTAAGGTATTTTTGAGATGTTAAGTGTCATAACCAAGTCCTAATACATCGGTACAATAATTAGGTAGAATTTTCGAAGGTGTAGAACTGATTTCTTACTTTTATAAGCTTTAATAATATAGTGAAGTGTCATGATCCACGTGTATGACTTTAATAACTAAGGTTAAAAAAAAATGGACACCAAAACAAGCATGACGACGACGACGTGTTGCATAAGTAAAAGGTTTAAACGAGCAAACAAAATGCTAAAAAACGTTGGGTGTCCTTTCACAACTTAACAAATTTCGTCTACGATATATTTATATGATATGAAATGGATGTCTGCACATGCTCACGGATCTAGTATGTAAATATGCCACCATGCCTCCCTTTTTTTCACGAGAAAAAGTGTAAGAAATAGAATAAAGAGGGTTACAAATACCTTGGCATCATCACTTTCTCTTGGTGATACTGGAGGGCTGTCTGCCTTTGGAACCGGTTGAAGTTGCTGCAATACAAAGAAATCATGCAAACATTAAACTATGACCCACCAATGAAATATTCTTTTTGTTGAAATGGTGAGGCTTAGACTAGTTTGACACTGAAAAAACAAAGTCCTAACTCGATCGAAGTTCAGCAAAGACAAATCATACAGATTCCTTCGAAACCATGTAGCTTTCAAGACGAGCTTGATCAGCAGTAGCAGAACACAGTGGTGGCTTCTCAACATGGTTGTTTGCAGTATGCGTGTGGGAAAGAGCCTTAGAAAGCTCCATAGCCGAGAGACTCCATGATCTGCCCAGAAACTCCATGGACTCGGTGGGAGTTTCGGGTGGCGGGCATGTCGTCTGTAACCAACTCTCCGGGCTATCCTCCTTTATCTTTTCCAGCTTATTCGACCCGCAAGAGTTTATGGACACTGCAACACCAAGTAGAAAATAAATTTGAGACTCAAAATCTTTTAGCTCAGATAACCTTTTGCTTCGGTTTTTTTTCTCTTCCTTTGCGTTATTTTTTATTGTCATCGCATCGGTAAATTTAAGTACTCTTTACGTCTCAAAAAATTGATCATATTTTTTTTCAAATTGTCTCAAAATAATTGATCACTTTTTAAATTAAAAAATATCTATAGATGTCTTCTCGTGTTTACCATTTTTATACCTTTATTCTATTTTTATTACCATATTTAGTCGTTCATTAATTCATTTTCTCTCTCCTGAACTACTTTCTTTCCTCATTTTCTCTCTCTCTTTCTCTTGATGTAGAATGAAAAATTATAACATATGACTCATATCTTAAATATGAGTATAAGTCAAAGCTGATAAAATAATTTTGGCCAGAGAGTATTCTCCAAACAACAAAATTTTGAGCTTACTCAAGAGTTAATTACTAACACAGACGTCTCTAGCAGGAAAATAGTTAACTTGTACGAGAAAAGAAAAGAGAGTGGAGTTTGCGAGCAGGGCCTTACTTATGTCACTTCAGTGAGTTTGCTTGATCGGAGTACTGCCCTACTGAAGCATGAGCATGGAAGCAAGCAAGAGGAAGGAGATGATGATGACGATGATGATGAAGGAGAAGCAGAAGATTGGTTTGGTATTCAACATGGGTTTGTTGGAAGAGAAATTTCAGAGGATGAGTTGGGAGTGGAGGTACGCACTATTTGTGTAGAGGCAGACTTTTATAGTAGATGAAAGGACCCATATGAACTTTGAATAAACTTTTGTCTCCACCTTCCCAGTGTTCCGTGCGTTTTTCCTCTCTTTGGTGCTTTATACGTAAAGGTGCCAAATACCATTTCTCGAGCGGCGGGTTTCATCATGACTAAGGTCTTAGGGTAGCCTTTTTCGCCATTGTTACCGTCCAAAGAGAGAAATAGGGCCCCCCTCATGCATTCAGTGCAGACACTCAAGAGTGTACCCAGCAATATACGTGCAAATGTAAGATTGATGTTTCCTCTGGCCCTCTGCTTTTCAAAGTCCGTTTGTGTGTTTTGCTACTGAAGCAGAGTTCTTTTAAGCTAAAGGGAATCAACTTCAGGTGCTCAGTAAAGCAATGAACTCCGTTTCATCATTGCTCTTCGGTCCAAATGGTGCACTAAGTCTTTAGGTCCCGCGTCACATTACTTTCTGGCATAAAGTTCAACGATTCTACTGCGGAGATGCCTGTAACCCTGCATTAGACCAAGACACTAGCGGAAGACCAGAAGAACCTCTTAGAAGTCCTTCTTTTTAAGATTAAATTCATCGTTTGCCCAACATTTAAACCTGTTATTTTTTCCTAAGCAATTTAACCCAGCGAAGAAATTGGAGTTTTTTCTCTTTGTTTTTTGGGAAAATCAGCAGTAAGCTTCATTAATCGAACTCAAAGGGTACAAGCAGAATTCACGGCTTTCCTCGTTCGAGAGTGAGCTTCATTGATGTTTGTCCTTGCTGCATGTTGGAGTTTACGATGATAAAATTACTAGCAATGGTAAATATATCATACAGTACTGGAAAGCATAATTCTTTCCATGTTCACACAAGACCAGTTCTCCAACAATACTTCTGTAATCTGTCTTCATGTGGACTTGTGAGTAGACTTGGGAGTGTGCCTATGATAGTTCTCCCTTTATTGCTAAGATTCAGCATGTTCAGCATAAGCTGCATACTGCTGTTTTGGTTTTCCCATTTTGGCATTGTCCTGCAACATTATTCCCAATCCTGCTTTTGTTAGCTCGCTCTCTTTTCCATGATACATCGGTTTGCTTCTCCACAATGTCGGATATTGGCCTTGGGTCTTATTGATATCCTAGACTGACTACAAGACACGAGGAGTGAAGATTAGGTTCTATTTTCTCTATACCAGTTTTCTATGTTTCCTCTTTTGTGGTCTTTTCTGATGTTGCATGTTGTCTCTTGATTTGGTGGTGCTTCTTGAAAGAAAGATCCGCGAATTTCTTGTTGAAATAATAATCCTGATCTTTTTTAGTCACATTTACTAATTAAGCTAGTATGTTAATGGCATGTGAGTAGTCATGTGTTAGTGTGGTATTACTAATATGTTAGTAGTGCATATGTTACAAATGCATTACTGGCTCGTATGGTTATAAAGATGAGCAGCGATCTAGTAACTTGTAGCTAGTTGGGTGAGTGGTATGTTTATTTTAATTTTGGGAGTTATTTTTAGGCACTATATAAAATCATGTAACTTAATCATTTTGACAAAGTGAAATGAAAGTATTCTCTCAAAGATCTCTACACTGCCTCCTCATATATTTGTGAGTGTGAATTTGAGGGCAATAAAATTTGAGTGATACTTTGTGTCCAACAAAGTGGTATCAAAGCACCAGGTTAGTGGTGCTCAAGTGAGTGAGAGAGAGATGGCAAATAATATGGTTTAATTTCAAATCCCGCGATTCACCAAAGAGAACTAATGAAAAAATTGCTAGATTCTATTGGCAGGCAACTACGAGAATTTGTCTCCAACATTTGTCTCCTCCATACTGCCCAGCAAACTACTGCTGTTTGAATTAGTATTTCCTCTCTTCGTTTCCAGGCATTGTTTTGTTAGTCGCCCATTTCATAAACCAAGAATCCAAACACTCAAAAGACTTATTTTCCAGAGGTTATACATTGAGTTCACCGGCCCACCAGATTTGCTTAATGAACTCACATCCAAAAAACAAGTGATTAGTAGATTCTATTTCTACTTGCCACAGTGGGTACGTACGTAGGCAATACTGTCATTTCCTGATTATGTTATCTGCGGTCACTAGGCCATTTTTCAACCTTTTCCATAGGATTAGTTTCATACTCTCGGAGAACCTTATATACCTTTGCTATGGCACCTCCCACAGATCTGGAAATGGTTCATGACAGTTCAGAGCTCTTGCGTTCCCTGCCAGAGGTGACAATTAGTAGTGTGTGGTTGTTTTCCTCTTGCACATGTTCATTATTTCCTGCTGCAGCCCCTTCTTGGTCTTGCCCTTGAATCTCTTCCCCTTCTTGTATTTCATGCATGTGCTGCTGCATACTAGATTTTACATTGTGTAGGCGCTTTTAGCGAACCGCCACCTACTAGTATCTTGCATATCTGTTTGCTCTCTAAACGCTCATCCCCTTGGGTAACAATGGATATTTTCCGCAGACATGTTAGCTCTTAACGGGATTAAGTGTGAAGCCCTCGGGTAAAAATGGATATTTTCCGCGGACATGTTAGCTCTTAACGGGATTAAGTGTGAAATACAGTTTCTAAATAATAAGCAGTCTGACGTTTAGGGGAGTATGCCTAATGTGACTTCTTTCAAACGATCTATGAGGACTTAGGAACATCCTTAAAGTTCTTTTAGCCCAATGCTTTAAGATTTTGTTAGTGCTACTGTGTTAATGCTGCTCCTACCTAATCACTCCTACTAGCTCCTAATCAAACCAATTATAATAATGCAATGTGACGTCAATGAAGTGGGTTCGTTGTCAACGTGGAGGTGTCTTAAGGGATACAGTACGAGTCAGATGCCAAGTCTGTTGATCTGGGACACAACAAGGATGAATAAGGATAGAGACCAAGGGCATCCCAGACAGAACCTGAGGAGTGACAGCGCTGCTCAGGAGATGGAGTGGGGTGAATACACGACAACACTCACAATCTGATGCTTAGGTCCAGAGTCAAGGTCATGTATGTTTCTCTCTCTAGAATTCTAGAGTGAGAAAGTGAATATGAGTTCTAAACAATGTGAAGAGTCTTCCAATGAATTCTCAAGTCTCCTGTTTATAGAGGTTGAGATGATGATGTCATCAAGTGACACGTCATCGAACAGGCCACAGATGCCCGGTGTTCTATGGACTGTCGATTCGCGTATTTACACGCCCTACTCCTCACAGCGTTACTCTTTTATGTTTGGAAAGACTGGCTCACTCAGCGTTGGCATGGTCAAAAAGGCCCCTTGATCTAGCCACCAGTCCAAAGCCCTTGCAGAGTCCTACAGGGGGTCGAGATGCCTAGGACCTGACAATGGTGAGGAAGACTAGATAAGACGTGATGCCCTCTAAAGACTTGTTCCTGTCTCGAAGTGACCCAGTGCTCATAGTCCCTTGGGGTGTCGATGAAAGCCCCTAGTGCCGGTGGACGTAGACTAGTCACACATACACCCTGGTAGAGATAGTGCCTAGAAGAGTTGTCTATCGGGCGGGTGAGTCCTCATACTAGAGCACTTAGAGCTCGTAAAAGTAGTGTCCCAGAGGAGTCGCCTACCCCACGAGCCGAGGTAGCATCCCAGAGGAGTCATCCACCACGTGCCGAAGCACTTGAAGCTTCCAAGTCGAGCGAGCCGATCCCCGCGGGGAATTCTTGTGCTGGAGCACTTGGAGCTTGCCAAGATAGTGTCCCGGAGGATTCGCTAGAGGAGCTGTCTACCTGGCAGAAGGGGAGTCTTCATGCCAGAGCACTTGGAGCTCCTTGGCAGAGATAGTGTCTTAGAGAGCGAGCCTATCCCTGTAGGTGATTCATTATGGCCGAGCACTCAGAGCGCATCAAGGTAGTGTCCAGGAAGAGTCGCATGCCCGATAAACTAAGGTAACATCCCAGAGGAGCTGTCTACCTAGCATAAAGGGAGTCTTCGTGCCGGAGCACTTAGAGCTCTTTGGCGGAGATAGTATCTTAAAGGGCGAGCCTATCCCGACGATTAGGTCCTTGTGCCGGAGCAGTCGGAATGTGCCAAAGTAGTGTCCCAATGGAGTCGCCTACCCGACGGGCCGAAGTAGCATCCCGGAGAAGCTGTTTACCTAGCGGAAGATGAGTCTTCGTGCCAGAGCCCTTAGAGCTCCGGGCATAAATAGTGTAAATCATGCAATAGCTCATCTATGTTCCAAGTATGCATCATGTAAAGCTTGGTCATCCATTTTCTCATTTAGTTTATACGAGTTTTTTAAAGAACGAACCACGAGCTGTTCGTGAACAGCTCTGTTCATTTACAGCCCCACTTAACATGTTCTTTCTACCCCAATTAAGGCCATTTCTTGTAGCGATGATTATTGGGGGTCAAAATATCTCCTGCAGTTTATTTGCTTTTGATAATGATCTATTCTATAACTCTCTCAATCTAAAATAAAAAAAATTGATTTTTTTTGGACCGTCCTAAAAAAATTCATCAGTTTTCAAATTAAAAAATGGTTACCCTTTGTAGACATTTTTTTATTCTACTTCTCTATCCACATTTAGTCATTTACCAACCCATTTTTCTCTACCGAATCAATTTGGTCCTGCCCTCTCTCTCTCTCTCTCTGGATAGAATGAGAAACTCATAAAATAAAATTTATATCTTAAACAAACGTGCGTCAAATATGCTCAAATAATTTGGGGTGAAGGGAGTATAAGTTTCATGTATCTCTTATTTTAGGATTAAAGTACAAAGCAAGTCTTTTTAACTTTTTCTATCTTTTAAGTTCCAACGTTCGAATACAATTTGTCTAAAACGGCTCTTGATCTTAATTATACTTTCTTTTTTTTACTTTTCAAGTAAAAAATCTATAATGTAGTCTAAGTTTCTCTTCATTGTGTACTCTAAAGCTCTCTTTTTATATTTATCTAGCATAACCTTGTTCATCATAATAGTAAAATAAGACTATTAATTTAGTTGTAGATGTAATTTAGCATATATTTGTCATAAAATTTTTATTCTTAATACAGACTTTACCTACTCATATAAAAAGTATATATACATACGTGTCTGTGTGTGTCCTTTGAAAACCATACTACAAAATGTATGTTCAAAGTTGATATCAGATAATGGTAATGAACTAAGTAACTTCGATAATGTTCACAAACCTACGTCTTTCACCCTATATTTATATATACACATTACAGTTTTAATATAGATACAAATTCAATATGGCTTTACCTTTTAAAATTTAATATTATTGACTGTAATTCACCCTAATCTCGATGACATGAGTCCCAAAATTATAAGAATTAACCTACTCGAATTTGTAGATATTCAGGCTTTATCATATGTCATTAAATTTAAATTTGTGGTTATATGCAAAAGTTAATTAATAGAGGCAATAGCTGGTACACCTTAATTTATAAAATAAAAAAAACATGATAATACCTAGACTTAGGAACGGTTCTCTAAGAAGCAGGGATAATTAAGGTGCTCATTTTATCGATTTTGATGTTGATAAGTTTTAAGGTTATGTTTTGATAAGTTTTTTTTTAAAGGTGAACAGAGACTTACTATCATAT